>JAMLFY010000892.1:0-21066 GCA_030441495.1 Dalbergia oliveri
CTTCCAAAAATTCCTTGAACAAAAAGGTAGGGACCATAAGGAAAATTTGTGAGAAGTCAATAGTTTGTGGACATTAGCCCTCAAGCACCCCTAGGCCGAGGACTAGATGAATGTCCAAGTTGTCAGGGTAGCCATTGCCTTACGTTTCTTTTTTCTCCAACGTCGACAAGAGTAGAGGATGATGAAAAGGTAATGGAGACTTGGAAGAAAGATCAATGATAGGGGGAGTTGAGTCAAAGAGGGATGGACAGTTCCAGACATCAGGACCTCAAGTTTTTCTTTAAAGTCATTTTTGCAAGAGAATGGGAAAGTGCCAGTCGTAAGGATACAAGTAACATTAGAAAGGGAATATAAATAAAACACAAGGAAGAAATATAAGATAGTTTGAGGACAACAAGATCCAACCTATATGCCATTGCCTCCCTGAAAGGCATGTCAATGACTTTCTTCAATGTTGGCCTCTTGGCTGTAAGGTTTTGGCTTTTGAAATGAAAGGGAGAGGGCTCTGTTCACTAGCACAAGGGAACCTTGGTTCACCCTCAAAAGTAAGGAAGAATGGTTTAGAGTACATATGTCATTTCCCTTAACCTTGAAAATTTTCTCTTTAAAGTCATTATATGACTCTTCATAAATAGCCAAAAAATTTCAGCCTATATTATCTCAAAGAGAAAGCCATGCCTGTTTCTTGTCCTCTCTAAAAGCAGAAGTGAAACAAAAAAGAAAAAGAAAGACAGGTGGATAGGGAACTGAGGATTAAAGGATTAGCTGGAAACACCAAATCATGGCCCAACTATTAAGAAGTTGTGAAAGGGCTTGACGAAAGGTTATCGCTACCTCCTTAAATTAAAATTAAAATAATAAAATTTAGTTCAAATGCCGAATACACCAAAACTGGAGTTAAAATGCAACTGTTCGTCTTTCAAAGAGGCTATGTTACTTAGTTAGAAATTGGGGGTTTTGAGAATTAAATTAAGATAATGAAAATTAATTGAGAAGAAATTTAGAACTAAAGGCACTAATGCAAGGTATTCCTAGGATTGTAATTAATTATCACAAACCAAATATTGAACACATTAGTGGCTATTAGTAATCACTTACTGACAATTATACTAGTGATTCAATCGACCTCTAGAATTTGACCAATGTAAATAACTAGTAAATAAGATCCTAATTTATTAGAAATTACATTGATTTAATATACCAATTGCTATAGCCTAATTGCTAATTGGAAAGTTAATTCTAATGTTCTCCCTCAAACATAAACCAATTGATCAATCAATTTATGCCCAAAGGGTTTCCCTAAACAACTATCATCAATTTAGTTATTCCAATAAAAATTGTAACAATCACAACAATAATTATAAGAATAAAAACTTTAAGACATTGAGAAAACTAATGTGTTTAATAGAAAAGGTCTCAATTTCATCTCAATCCATATGAAAACCCTTACACTAGTAAGAAAACTCTACTTTCCATCTAAAGGATTACAATAATGAAAATAAAAGAGTGCCTGAAGATAATAACAATGATCCTTGTCACAATCTCTAAGAATAAAGCAAATTCACTAATGGAATCGAGAGAGAAGAACAAAGAAGAGAGAGATAGAGAGAGAATCTAGCTGTAAAACTTCATACTTCAAAAGTAGGGTAAAAATCTGTACAATTTCTTAAATAATACTCTTTAAAATATCCAAAGCGGGGCCCAAAATGGACTTAATTATCTATAATTCACACAATTACATGAGTGTTGCAGTGTTCACCAGAAAGCCTAGCTTGAGCAATTCTACTAATGGCTTACAAACGTATATCCGCTAAATGAGCATTGCGGTGCTTAGTCGAGAGTTATCTTTTTGCGCTTTCGCTCCCCTTTTGCAACCCTTTAGCTCCAAATTTCCTCCAAAGAGTTCCTGGCCTTGTTCTTGATATTTTGTACTCAACCCAAAGTCTTGTATACAAAACCAAACTAAAAAAGACGGGTTAAATGCAAGAAACTGTAATTATAAATCATTTCAAAGTTAGTCAATAATTAATGATTCTATCAAAAAATGCACAACGAGGATTAAGTGAATATCCTAATTATTTATATCCATAACTCAGTTAAACTTATGCAAAAAGCTGAGGTTTAAAAGTAAGATAAGTAGCATAAATGCCTCTTATCGGGCTACGTTCATCTAAAACGGAAGCCAAACTTTGAAATCAAAAAAATATAGGTAGATTCTCAAACAAGAAGCCAGTATCATACATCCATAAAAAAAAGGCCTCCTTGGAGTTCGAATGACTATAGATACGCCATCCTTTAAGGTAATCTCAAGCTTATGTCTCCTCGAGGTTTCCACATTAACAAAGGGGGGTTATTCTAATTCTCAAAGAATCTATCACTCACCATGGACTTTGTTCCAACCACCTCCTCAGAAAAGTTCTAGGTCAGGGAACTATCAAGAGACTCTAGATTCTAGAATCACATATTGGTTGTCTCAATCGTTCATAACCTATAAAGGGAACCACCAATAGTTCTAGGATAAAAGCAGGAAAAAGAAATAAAATTGAAAAAATTCCTAAGTCCCTACTATGATAATCCATATGGTAGATCCCTTATCAAGAAATTTCACGCACAAAGGATGGCGAACATTGTCATCCAAAGTGGAGGAGAACACAAACTTCAGCTGGAAGATGATGAAGTCATCCTCTAGAATTATAAAACTACCACGAAGCATCATAAGCGTAGGAATGTGCAGAGTTCTAGATATCCGCTACTCCCAAAATAATAATAAGGACGCTTCACCCAAAGCCTTTGCTGGAGGATAGAAAACCACCATTAAATTGCGGCAAGAAACTCTTGATCAAAAACAAAAATCTAACCATGGGGAAGGGACTAAGAAGAAAGAAAAGAAATGAAAGAAAGATTCATTGCAATAGCATCACGAGGGAGGAAGAATAAGGCAAGTGAAGCCTAGGGACATCCAGATTGCAACAACAATTGTAGAGAAAAAAAAGGTGAAAATATGTTGAGATTGAACAAAGCAAGAAATGAAGAAGGGATGAGCTATTTAAATAATCAAGCGCGAGAAATGAATGGGCGTCAAGGACAAGCATGTCCTTTCACCACATCCCTTGGCTGCAAAAAGGGGAAGTTGTGACCTTGAAAACCATTATGATGCTTTGAGATTTGCACCCTAAGCACCACATGTCATGCTCCAAAAGAAACAAAATGCACCTCGTTAGACAAAGTGACAATCCATTTTGTAACACCCTAACTCTTTAACCTCATACGCTTCAAGTCGCATCCGGTTAATTATTAGTTGTTACGCCTTTGTTTCAGATCTTGACTTACTTTCTCCAAAATACGAATAATAAAATACGATTAAATTTTTCTTTTCGATCTTTAATACTTAAAATGCGCACGTGTACGGATATGTAGTGATTAATACATACATGATATATCAAACGTATACACAATGTCATAGCATGTATAAGCAAGCCATAGCATAATCACAACATAAGTTATATTAACATGCCATAGTCATAACATAACGATGATGTCCTATGAACATGAGGACATCTAAACACAACAAACAAGATGAGCGTACACAAGTCCAACGCTAAACATTGCTATAGCACTCCTGGACTAGTCTTCGCGCTTCGCTGCGAACCTCTAATTCGGTGGATGGCGTAGTTCCTATGCTTGCGCCTCAAGGGTCACGAACATTCACATCATTCACGTCTAGAGACGACATGGAAGAAAGGAAAAAGGGATGAGAAACTTGCAAGATTCTTAGTAAGGCCTCCTGACTCTAACACCAGTGTCATCGTCATCGCCCCCAGCCACTTGGTTTTATCACGAAAGAGGTGTATATGCATGAGGTTCAATTTTAATTTCTTAAATCCTATTATCCAAAGTGGGTGTCTTTTAGCATGGTCTTAATGTCATGAATGCCAATATCTTATGTATGCATGGCAATACCTCGTGTAGAATGACAGAAGTAAATAGCACATATCACTCAATCAAATGCACCAAGTGAAAGAGAAATGAAACGTATGCATGTGCGTTCTTTACTTATCATGATTGAACTCTTCGAGTTCCTTTCTTTACTTTTCCACCCTCATCATGGTCACCAAAATCCACCAAACATGCCGGCCCGAATTTCTCATGGTCACCAAAACTCCGAAATGCCTGTCGTAGGAATGAGCTTAATCCTAACTAGTTGTCACTAGATTTCATATGGGGCAAAAGGGGGATCTCATCTCTTTCTTGGATCACAGATTAAACCCTTAACTTGAGAAGTCATAAATGGGATCATTTCCACATTAGCATATTATGTATGGATGCAACATGAGCACGAAATCATAGAATATTATCAAACAAGTCATAACAAGATGCAACATCACAACTTTATCATATACTTTACTCTTGCTTTTTAACATATGTAGTCCTCATGGCATGCTAGGTAATATAAATCATGTCACATGCATTCCAATAAGTAATCATGCAAGACTATACCTTCACATAAGCATCCGTATCATAGTTTCATTTCCTCATAAACAAAACACTCATTTTTGCACATATAGGTCCTGGTAATCGATTACACATGCTGGTAATCGATTACCAGAATGAAAACTTGTTTCTGGGAAAGGGAGAACAATAGAGTAATCAATTACATGAGCTGGTAATCGAATTGAAGTTCCGACTGGTTCTGGGCATGAAGAACAACCTCATAATCGATTACATTGCTGGTAATCGAACCCAAAACCAAAATCCTCCGAAAAACCACTCTGGTAATCGATTACATAAGATGGTAATCGATTACCAGAACCTCGGAATTTTGAAAAAATATGATTTTTGACACATTTCAAGCTATTTAGACACCTTGAGACCTCATAAAATATTTTTCCAACATTTTCTTGAAATCATTTCACATTTTACAAAATCAAAGCCATCATTGTATCATGCTAAAACACATCCACTTATCATAGTTAAAATTTCCATTTGAAGATACTTAGGGCAAGTCTTTGAGCTCTAGAGTATTTAGGTGATAACATAATCTTAAACATGCTATGCACTTCATTTTACTCTTCATTATAAAGTAAAGTGAGAGCATAAAATAAATATGAGATGCAACCTCATTATTATCTTTAAAGATTAAGTGATGACTTGAAATATAAACATGAAATGCAAGCTTGGGAATTTAAACATGATAATGCAAGTTCATTTATTTATTCTTGAGAGCTTAGTGATGGCATCAAAATAAACATGAGATGCAAGACATAAATTTAAACATGAATGCAACTCATTTTATCTTAACTAGAGCTCTTGCAAGACTTTTAGAGGAACATTAATAGCCTAACCCAACATGTATCTTAACAAATAAGGATGAGCTTTAGAGTTCTTAGCACTAAGTCTTCAAAGAAGCCTTTGGTTTGAACTTCATCATCAAGCTCAAGAAATGGACTAAAACAACAATACCAACACTTTAACAAAACAAACAAATAGAACTACTCATATTCTTTATTTTATTGCTCATGGGCTTCAATCTAGAGTAAAACTCTTAGAATGGCCGACCAACTTTAAGGTTGGCAAGGGTAAGCTTAGAGCTTTTTGAAAACATGTGATTAATTTTCTTAACAAAACCTTTAGTGATCTACTTAACATTTTCATCAAACTTTGAACAACTAAAGGGAATGAAACCAAATCATGTTTGGCCCAAGACCAAGTTTTCAAGCTTTAGAGTTTTCTCACATGGTAACCACAAGACCATTATCTTGAAAACTCATCATTAAGCTATCATGAAACATTATCAAGGCCTTAGTGACCGAAAAGAAAAAGAAAGGAAGAAGAAACCCAAAACATAAAAGCTTAGGGAAGATCATTCAAACATCTTTTTAGAACAAGAACAAGACTTAGTAGAGCAAGAAAACAACTTAGAGAACAACTCCCTACCAAGGTGAAGAGGAAAACTTGTTTCTTGAAGATGACAAGAAGATCTCCTTGGAACCTCAAGGATGAGATTTCGGCCAAAGAGACAAGGAAGAGAGCTTGGTCTTTTGCTTGAAATGAGAAGATAAAAATCTTCTCTTGGTGCTTGATGATTTTCGGCCAGAGCAAGAGAAAGGAAGAGGAGAGGTTGTGTTTTAAAATAATGAAGAAGAGAAAGAGACTTCTTTGAGCTTTGAGAAGAAAGCCTAGAGTTTGCAAGGAATGTAAAAGATTGAATGCTTTCATGCAAGCTTATTTATAGATGAAGTGAAGCTCATGGATGGCCTTTGAGGGGAGGAAGTGGCCGGCCATTTGAGAGGAGAGAAGGGAAAATATCTCTTGGTCAAGGCATGGTCTTGGGTATGGGCAAGGCATGAGCAAGGTATGGTGGAAAGCATGGGCAAAGCATGGCTCTTTTGTGTGTAAAATAAATCAACATGTGAGGAAAATGGGGGAGGATTTTTGGCCAGCATAATCAGCCAAAGGGGAGGAAATTGTTTCATCTAATTGTGGTTTAAAGTGTGTTTAGGTGTGTCTTTGATTAGGCCTTTGATTAAGGGGTTTGTAAGAAGGTGTTTAAGTGAGGTAATGGGTATTTAAGGCTATCAAGACATGGTTAAAGAGTTGCTCTTGCTAGATTAATAAATCAAAACTCTTTTCAAACTAAATTAAATCATAGACACAATTCCTTGATTTAAGGAATTGGAAAAGAAAAACTATTCAAGATTCCATGACTAGGAATCTTGAACCCGAAATGAAAATAGAGTTTAACTAAGCAATCTTAGGTTCTAATCACCCTTAATAAATTATTTTGACTAAATTAATTATCGAAATTAATTAATCTTCGATTAGAGCCTAATATTGCTTAGGTTTCGCTAATCGCGTCATTAAGCTTAAAACGCCCAAGGCTAGGGATAAAACGGTAATTTTCACAAAGCCGGGGGTCCGGGCTTAACCAGTTACTAAACATAGCTTGAAAACATCATTTAAAACCTTTTGGTGAAGTCCGACCTCACGGGACGTAAAACGAGGTCAAAAAAGCCAGGGGCGTTTTGGTAATTCACACGTCGAAACTCAAAAATGAGATTCTTCTACTATTACCACACACAACACATATAATCCCTATTATCATGGAAACATCCCTTTTGGATTAGTGGGACCCGATACCTCTTTAGGTGAAATGACCTCGGGGCATTGGTCATTGTACATTTGAAAAAAAAATCGGGCGTTACACATTTCACACCTCAAATGCCTCAAAGAAACCAAAACGTATCTCAAAAGCGTGGTTTCACCTCGGAATAGTGCAGTTTTTCCTCAAAAAGGAGTGATTTCGCCTCAAAAGGGACATAATTACTTGTCAAAGAAGCTTGATTTAGTAAAATGGAAGCAGGATTAACTTTCCCTAACATCCTATAGGCTCATGGCCTCTGAACAAAGACAAAATTGAATAATCCATAGGAATACTCAAACCATGAGGAATGAGCCATAATGTCAAACTCAATGACCAATGTTGAGATCCCAAGAAGTCAAGTTGGGGGCACTATTATGGGTAAGACCCAAGATAGAGTTTGGAATTGAAGACTCGAGTTCAAGTTGGTGGTTGGACCTAGCACAATTTAATGTGCAAAGAAAAAAGAGGATGAACGGCATACCGACCTTTCTCTATGTATCATACACGACCTTTTTCTACTCTCTTTGGAAAATACTTCCTAGATCAAGATGAAGAAGAAATCCAAGCTCTAGGGAATTTTCTAGAAGCATGATAACTCACCATAACAATTTTGACAAATTGGAAAAGACATACTTTCTAGATTGGCTTTGACTCACCATTAAGGTTTTTCTTTTAGGAGAAATCCTAGGAGTGTGAATATGAAAGGGAGGTCATTTCTAAGGTACGTTATTACATCCTCATATATTACCTTTTCTCTTGGACTTTGTTGAATTTAAACATCAGCATCTTTGTAGGTGCTTCCCCCTTGGGCGATTTAAGTTCGTTGGCGATAATGAATAAGAAGAACAAAACGGTCTGATCACCCATGATATGACGGGAGCACCTTAACCTTTCACACCACTTACACTGTCTTACATTAATCATTTCCCACTTTTTAATTGATGAATAAAAAACTTATGATATAAACAAAACTCAACAATAATTGATTGTCGTAAATGTAGATTATGACCTTAAATAAATCTTATTTATAATATTAAGAGTTTGAATTTTAAATTTATAAGCTAGATTTTAAGTCATCAAAAAGTAAAAATGGCCATTAAACAAATTGTGATTGATTAAACCCAAACACAGCTTAATATTTTGGAAGGGTCATATATTTCAACTCATTCATAGCATGATCAATTATATACCAAGTTGAAGGGATCAATTATACCATGTTGACCTACTATTTAAGCAAAATGTCTAATGTGCCATTATATGTACCAAAATCTAAAAGTTTTGATAGAAAATAAAAACTAAAAAACTATATTTTATTACATATGTTTAAAATAAATCATATTAATCGTGCATAATAAATATAGAATTATTGTTTTATCGCATATAGGGTATAAGCCCAATTATTTGTAGATCATAACTTAGGTCAAGTCATCAAATCAAAAAATAAAATAAATAAAACTTAGATAAAATAGAAAAAGATTTTTAGAAGGAGTTTCCATTTAAGATTGTACCCCAAAACTTAATTTTTTATTTGTCAAGTAAAAAAATACTTTGTAAAAAAAAAATTAGCTTAATTTCTTCGAAATCAAAATAGTTAAAGCCTAAAGGAATGAGTTGGACCTTAGACACCAGGCAAAAAAGAGAGTACTCCAAAATCCAATTCATTGGCAGAAACGTATTGGGGTTTTTTTTTTTTTGCAAAGTATTCATCACCAAACATAGTGACTAATCCCTTTATGTGCTGGAGGCGTTAAGGAGTAGACATCACCATAGATTTTAAAGTTGTTTTTATTCCAATGCGAGAATCAAATCATCGACATTTGGTTATGGAAAGAGATGGTCATTACCACCTCACCTCGGCCAATGTTTAAAACATAGCGGAATTTGCACCAAAAGGAGATGGACAAGTTGCATACAAATTCTTAACTAGTGTTATTTGTACTCATGGGGTGTGGGACATCGTGCTAGCTCCCCATATCTACTTGAATGGTATGTGGACCCTACTTTAATATGATTCACATCTCATCCAATGATAAATAGGGTATAAGTTGACATTATGTCCCACCCTATGAGTAAAAATAATGTTTTTCAAAAATATTTGACGAAAAAAAAAAGTTGTAGCAAAATCTGTGTGTACGAGTGAGAATGGGATAATAGAAATTATAATTATTTACTCCTCTATTCCACAATAAAAGTCTTTTAAAGTTATGCACGAAAATTAAAGTGATGATTGCATTTTATTGTTCTTTTAAAAAATAAAAGTAAAAGATGAAAATATTATTTATCACTCATCATATATTATCTCTCCATTAAATAATCATACTCATATACACTTATTCTCACTCATCATAAATATCAGGGTAAAATGGGCAAAAAACAATTAATGTTTTTTTGAAATGTGAAAACGACTTATATTTTTAGAACCAAACAAAAGATCCAAAAATGACTTATATTTTGGCCGAATGGAGTAACTTTCATGTAATTTAGATGTCCCAACTATACATTAAGTGTAGTTGTGTTTGCTAATCCTTCATCAATTACTCAATCATTTGTGGCTTAAATTAAATACTTATAGGGTTTACTAACGTGGAATTTTATGAAAGGTAAGTTTATAAACTTTATATAGCCTCACACTTTAGGCCCTTGGTTTAGTTTTCCAGTTTTAAGTTTTCATTTTCACTTCTAGTTTTTTAGATTTTTAGATTTTGTGAAAGAAATATTGAAAATTCTGAAAACTACAAATTTCAATTTTAAGATTTCATTTTAGTTTTCAATATCTCCTTCACAAAATCTTGAAAATTAAAACTCAAACTAACGGACTTTTGAAATTTAAAAAACACATTTTTAATGCAAAACTTACTTTTTCTAGAATCGTTATGTCACGACCGGACTTGGATTCATAAGGGACATGAGAAGATCTCATATCTCATAAGCCTTCCAGGTGACGTGTCTCTAAATGCATAAAATATAATAATATCATACTTAAAATATAATTTTCTTCTAAATCAATATCTTTTTCTCTATTGAAAACATGATATTTGAATTCATAAAAATACGAAGTATTTGACATTCGAGCTCTGAAAACCCTTTTTAATCCATTCTTCTAATCATGAAATCATAAACTAAACTAAGTGATCACATGATATTACTCTTAAACCTAAAAACTTGCTTAACCTTTGAAAACCAAAACATAACTACATAGCTAATCTGTTACACAAGCTAATCAAAATCAGGAATGGAAATCCACACTTAAACTCTGAAACATATAGGGAAGACACATAATCTAAAATAAATACATAATCTCAAAATAAATGCATAGCTTTGATCCTATTGCACATCTCCTGGAGCCCTCTAAGACTAACATAAACCTAGACTAAGCTTATAGCAATGCAAAGCTCACCAAAGGATAATTGCAGGTCCTGGGTCAGTGGCAGTGAAGGTACCTGACCTGCAACTATGAGAGGAAGGAAGAAGGGTGAGTCAATGGATCAATGAGAGTTCTCACCCATCACCCACATGGGACAACCAAGAGAATACATAATACACTATACATGCAGCATCCATAAATCATTTTATATTTAAGTACATATGTAGCTGAAAAACACTTTTCATATTATAATCTCATAACAAACATCTCTACATCCATAGTCAAACATGAAAACTTTATAACTGGGTTACGATAACTCATAGAGAAACAATAATCTCTTGCTATACATATAATAGCAATAACAATACCTCTAGAGTTCCCTGTTTATGCATGTTAACCATGACATACCAAATTCCTCGCTCTTAGGATCCCTCAAGGATCAAATAACACTAACTAGGTTCCATATCTACTCTGTGAGATTACCCTTAAGAACAACTTGGTACCAAGGCTAACAATTATTTTTAAAGCTTAACTTATTGTCTGTTTCTCTATATTTTCGTCTAAACTAATTTGTCAAAAACCAAAACTGAAGGGTGGATGCTCAATTTCTGGCGAACAAGAGCCCTAAAATCATACTTGAGAGTTCTGGATTCATATAACTCTAACAACCTTTAGCTAATCGCCTGCCATTGAAAATCGTGCCCAAGGATCACCCGCTTGTAGACATTTCAATTTTAAGCCCACAATATGAATCTTAAGTTGCTACAAATCATATTGAATTCCGTACATCTTGGTATCATAAAACTGAAGTTTTAAATCCATATCTTAAGCTAATATATTTTTCATATACTTGATATCTCTAAAATCATAGTTCAAAACACTAGGGTTCATAAACATAAAACTTAGAAATCATAATAACATTTGTATTCAAAAGCTAAAACATATTTTGCTCTATATATCCATCCATAATAACTTTTCTTGATATTCTTGAAGCTTCTGAAACCTCTTTAAAACGTGGCAATATCATAAAGTCATAAAACACGTTGAAAACTTTCATAAACTTTGTTAAATCACATAATTTTCAATAATTTGCTTCTTGAGAACATAAAATATTTTCATCACATACAATATAGCAATTATGGTCCCATGATTTTCCAAAACACATTTCTTTCATGCCATCATCATAAATTATAATTTTTCTAGTCAAATATAATCATGTAAAATCATTTTTTATACTTTTTCTCATTTTAAATTTCATGTTTAACAATTATAATGCAAAAACATACTCATAATGATGAAACTAAGGCTACAAGATCAAACCTACTCATTTGGAGAGGAGGGAGGTATGGCGTCAATACCAACAGAGCTCCATGGAGCAGGGATGACACCAACAACTGTCATAAAGCAACCATAAACTCTAGATTAATCCCTAACAATTCCTAGCTAGCTCTAATATAACTCTAACAATATTGGGAGAATACCGCCATTTGACAAAAATGGAGACCAAACAACAACCCATACTATAGGACATAAAAGGATGGAGAGAAGATGACATAAATCAACAACTAAACTCACCTTGAAGCTTGAGGGAAGATGGATTAATGGAGGATGGAAGTAAGGAGGTAGGAGAGGAGAGGAAGCTGTTAAGGCTCAAATTTGGGGGTGAAATAAAGATGAAGGCAGTATATATAGGGTAAAGGGGCTCATTAAATGGAACTCCGTCATTTTACACTATGCTAACATCGAGTCCGCTCGCTAGCGAGCCTGCTATGGAATTCCTGAAGCTTGAGCTCTTCACCCTGGCCCTTAACGCATCCAGGGCTTTCCCGACTACACGGTGGATTTGGAGGACCCTAAAGCCGTCAGAAGTTGTTTGCTGACACATGTACAAGGTATTACACATTAACTTTGGGATACTTGTTAGAATAACTCGTACTTATATTATGTCATTATTTTAATAAAAAATTTTATTTAAAAAGTAATTTTTCTATTTTTTGTATATATAAATTTTTTAATAAAATAAAATCATTAAAAAGGTAAACAAATATTTTTAAACTCTAATTCATCTTATAAAAAATCTTGTGCATAACATAAAGTATTTAAAATAAATAAATAATATTTAAATAAAAAAATTTCTCCGATACCTTATAAAATTCACTAACCGTAATTTCTAGATAATTTATAGCTAGAAATTTACCATGTGTCCCATTAACAAAATTTATTAATATTTTAAATATTAATGATTAAATCACAATCATTAAATTCAAAAGGGTACCGGTACCCTTGGAGTACCATAACAAAAACCTTAAATATATATTACTTTTAAATTTAAATATAAAACTTTTAATTTTAATAATAGCATTTTTGAAAAGTATTTAAAAATATTATTTTAAAAAGTTCATCCAAACAGTTCTATATTTGATGAGTTTTTTGGTCTTCCCACATTTTTATGAAAACTTGAAAGGAGTCTTGCTAATAAGAGTTGTTAAAGTAGTAATTAGGATATGAAAGTCAAATAAAAAGAAAAATTCCCACGTTAATTTTCTTAGAAGGTAAAATGATTTTGAAATAATATAAATGCTTCCTATTATACTTTTTATTTAACGTGAGCCTTTTTCTCATTGTAAAACCTTCTATTCATTCCAAGTATGGCGGAAGTAGGTTAAGTCACTCGTCAAAAGCCTTTAACCTAACCTACTTTGGCAGCATTAGGTTTGACTTATTTAATAAATAAATTAAGTTAAGGCTTTCAAAAAGTTAACTTACACTAATTAAGGCCAAACGGCTATAAAAAATAGCTTATTCAAGATCGCAGACATACTTATATTATTATTATTATTATCATCATATCATCATTATCATCATTTAAATATTTAATGATAATAGAAATATTTTAATCTATGTGAAAATATATTTTTTAACTAAAATATTTTAGTCTATTTTAAAATATATTTTTTGATATATTTAGTAGTATTTTGACTTATTTAAAAATATTATTTTGATTTTTTAAAAATATTTTATAAGGATCCAGGTCTAGATTTTCCTTAGCTAAATTAGGACTTTTAAAAAGTTTAACTAAGACCATAAGAAAGGTATACATTAGGTAATAAGGCCAAGCTTAGTTTATTTTTAAAAATATAAATTTAATCTATTTAAATTGAAAGGTTAACTCAACTCAACTTTAGGTTCTTCTCAGCCTTGACAACAGAGGCAAACAGCCATGTCACGGTCATCACGCAGTGGTAATACCCACCACGTTACAAGCCCAATTTTGTAATTCCGTTCCGTTTTATGAGGGGACGGAAATCACCACTAATTAATTGACAAGAAAGGAAGAGAATTTCGAAGCAATCAAGCAGCAGCACAAAAGCAGAACAGCGAGAACAGGCACCCGTCAATATCCGCAGCAACTAGAAAGAAAATGAAAATTGTGAAAATAAAGAATCCAACGGTGGAGGAACATCCATGCGCGGAAACACGGAGCCGCTCATGCCCAAGACCTTGGAATCTCCCATACAAAATACACACAGAAAATAAAAAAAGAGAGAAAAAAAATAAATGCAGTGCCCACTTGAGAAATAGTTGCCTGGTCCTTGCACATATTTAATATGTTAACGTCTATAATCATTTAATCTTAATTTAAAATATAAAACTTATATAAAATTAAAAATATGGGATTATGAATATTTCTAGACATATATTAAATGTTATAGAAACATGCAAAAATTTCTCATACCCGCATACACACACACGCACTCTCTCTCTCTCTTCCACTCACTCACTCAGTCACATCCTGCCCCCACTTTCAACACTACCCTTAACCCAACCACAGTTAACTCCTAACCCAACACCAACCTCCCTCCCTCCCTCAACTCATCCCCATGCCCCTTCGTTCTTCCCTCTATTTATATCCGAGCTGCACCTCAATTTGCATTCTCTCATTCCCTTTCTTTCTCAAATCAAAACCCCCCTCCCTCTGTCTGTCTCCCCAGACCCCCACCGTTCCTTGTAGGCAAAGCAAGCCACCCCAATCCCTATTCTGTCCCCAGTCCTCCATCAATAGCTCGTGTTCATGTGAGGACAGTTTGGTAATTGACCCGACAAAAAAGAACACAATTTTGTACCCAGTTAGGTAGTTCAGGTTGCTTTAGTGGAAGAGGCATGAGTTGCAACGGTTGCCGAGTCCTCCGAAAGGGTTGCAGCGAGACATGTATCTTGCGCCCTTGTTTGCAGTGGATCGAGAGCCCCGAGGCACAAGGCCACGCCACCGTTTTCGTAGCCAAATTCTTCGGCCGTGCCGGTCTCATGTCTTTCATTTCCAACGTACCGGAAACCCAAAGACCCGGTAATTCTACCATCTCCCCAACACAAAATCAAAAAAAAAAAACACACACACACACACACACACACTCTTTTGGGCTAAAAGCATCAGTATTCTTAACTAACGGTTATTTACCTGCTCGTTTTGCAGCTCTGTTCCAGTCTCTGCTGTTCGAAGCGTGTGGGAGAACGGTGAATCCGGTTAACGGCGCCGTGGGGCTGTTGTGGACCGGAAACTGGCACGTGTGCCAGGCGGCGGTGGAGACGGTGCTCCGCGGCGGCGCGTTGGGGCCCATGCCGGAGCTAATGGGACTCGACGCCGCTGCTCCGGCCACCGACGAGGCGTCGGAGGCGGAGGTCACGTGCGCGGACATTTCAAGGGTCCGAGATCCGAACCCGAATTGCCGGTTCACGAGCTCGCGATCTAATCGCGTAGCCGCCGGCGGTGGTGGTGGGAAGCGCAAGCGGCCGGAGGAGCTGGCGAAGCTGCAGACGGCGGCGACGGATCTCGACCTCCGGCTGACGCCGATCTTCCTGCAGAAGGTTTCAGACCACCGGAGCCGGCCGGTGACTCGCCGGCTGGGATCGCCGTCGATGACGTCGGAGGAGTCCGTCACGACGACGGCGTGCTTGGAAAGTGGGATCGGCGGAGATCAGTGGGGCCACGAGGGAGATCGGAAGGTTCTCAACCTTTTCATTTGAGAACTCTTTCTCACCATAAATATAAGTAGATTTGATTCACGGTTTTGTGAAATCAAATTAAGGGGTCTCTTTTTGTTGATGTAAGATTCTTCTGTTTGTTTTACTTGTTTTTGTGTATTTTTTCTCTATGTATTGGGGAAGGGTTATTGCTGGATTTGGAATCCGGCGAGATTTTGTGAGATACCGGCACAGGATTTCTCTCTGTGGAAAGAGAAAGATGAGGGTTCGTCGGTGATCCTTTCTCCGATTTGGTTTTCGTTTTCGTTTTCGGTTTTGTTTTTTATTTTGCTTCTCTAAACATGAAAACATGTAATGAGTCTTGTGACCGGGGGACATGAATATTAAATAAATATAATAACTAGGTATTTCTTTTTCTTTTGTTTTTAATTATTCTGTTCGGATTTAGACTTTAGCGTTTATGGATCTGCTGCGAGTTGGATGAACGAAGGGAATTCATGGTCAAATATTCACTTGTTTCTTGTCGTGTCCTAGAAGTTCAAACCCAGATTTGTGCTTATCCTACATTAGCGTCTATGGCACTTTTTTTTCGTACATCATCTATGGCAATTTTGCTTTTTGGTTTAAAGCTGTATATTTCATCATTCGAAATCTTTACTGAAACTACAAATTTTCTTAATTTAAATTTATTGAATAATTTTAAGCCTTTATAAATTGGATTTAATTTAAATGTACACAATCGACCGATCAAGTCATGTGCATAATTTTTGAAATACTCAGTGACTCAAATTTGTTGTACTGATGTGATTGGGTGATCATTTTTGTGCATTGATCAAAGTCATACTCTTACAGGTTTTGATTAATATTTTTCTGGGTGACATTTAAAATTAATATATTTAAAGAATTTATTTTTTATATACGGATAATATAAAAGAATTTTCTATTGAGTCTATATCATTTTACCAGAATAACAAAATACAATGGATGTCTGCGATATTGAATTATTGAGTAGTTAATCTTTAGGATTTGTCATTTAGATAAAATTTGAATAAGACTGTAAAATTATTTTATTTTGAATGTATTAAAATTAAATTAATATTTAAGTTTATTATGAAGATACAGCAAGATTTATATATTTAAAATAGAGTACTTATACGGGTGAGTTTGGTTATGAAATAAGAAGAGGGAAAATGTTTTTATGAGTGTATTTTATATGCAATTTTATACATAAAAGTTAAAGAAAATTTTTTCTTATTTTTTATTCCTAACCAAACATACTTTAATGATAAGGAAATATTTTTTAGGTAAAATTTTTCATATATTTTTCTTTGCTTAAGAAGCATGGTTTTGCAGTTTGATTATTGTTTCTATATTTTATTTTTTTATTTTTAATTTTAAATTTTGTGAAAGAAATATTAAAAGTACTAAACATTAACTCTATTAAAATAAAGTATAAACAGTAATAAAATCTTACTTTGAATTTTTATTTTCTATTTTTATTATTTTTTACAAAATTTTAAAAATGACAAATGAAAATTGAAATAAAATATTTGCATGATCCATTTTCCGCCGGGCGATGATCGTGAGGTGAGGGGTTTCAGTATTGTAATTGTAAATTGCAATTAAGTAATTAACTGCAGTCCTCTTGATTTCAGGGCGAGGAATTTTTGCTTAAAAATAAAATCCAAGCTGCATTTGATATTCAACATAGGATGACTCGGTGGTAGTTAGGTACGTTTCATTTAGTTTTTGGCCGTGTTCAATTTCAACTGCACATTTGACTGATTTTAAGGCAAATGAACCAATAATATTTTCCTATCGAATTGTTGAATTATTAATATGGCGCTCATCGTGGACCTTGTATGATATCTGAAGCAGAGATGAAGATTCAGCCATTCTGAACGAACAATGTTTGACCTTATAATACGTGCACTTTTATTTATTTATTTATTTTTCTCGTCTCTTGGTCAAAGCACACACATCTTCACCAGAAGGAGAAGGGTTCATATATCACAAACTAGCCTCCGTCAAGATTAGAATACGGGTGCAATTAATAAGAGACGAACAGATTCACCATTATTAAGCCAACGCCTCAACTGTAAACTCATAACTTTTAAGTGTTTTGTAGTAGCGTTTGTTTTCTGTCTCTAACATAGAAATATGGATATATGAAAGACATAAATTTATTTAATAGTTAAGATAAGATTTGGGATAAAAAAATATAAAATTTTTATATTTTCAAAATGAAAGAACATTGAACAAGATATGGAAATAAAAATTTATTTTTTTTTAATAATACTTTTATATATATTTAATATTTATATTTTTATCTACTATTCTTTATTGTCCTTATATTTCTCCTTATCCTCTGCCAAATGTTATATTTGAGAATCAATGAAAATTTGATACATTATAAAAGAGTAAACCCCCAAAATAATCCCTAAGGAATTTAAAATTAGACAAATTGGTTCTTAAGGAATAAAAACAGATAAAATCAATTCACCTTTCAAAAATTGGACAAAGACATTCCTTGCAAATCTTTGTAGTTTAGTTTGATAGGAATAATTAAGGGTGTTAGGTCATAGAAAAATTGCAGAAGGATTATTTTCAGTTTTTGAAAACGTAAGGGGCTGATTTGTCTATTTTTATTTAAGTTTTATCCAGTTTTGAAAAGATGAGTCTTGATTTGTCGTTTTTACTTCGTTAGGGACCAATTTATCCAATTTTAAATTTCTTAAAAACTATTTTAGGGATTTACTATTATAAAATTATACAAAATCAATTTATCTGCACACAATTTAGGTTCAGATACAAATGTTGCTAATTTTCTCGAAGACATTTTTAAAATGGACTGAGAGAGTAACAGTAGTGGAAAACATGGTGAGTTGAGGATGATTACAAAATATACTGAGATGTTTGAACTTTGTAGTCAGACAAAGAGCACAGTTCGTTGGAACTTGGAACACAACCTTTGCGGTAGGGTGTCGAGTTCCTGTAATCCCAGCATTCTGAACAGTGAAATTACTGAAATAAACCTCACACCAACATTAGTGGTGATCGTGGATCCTGTGCACGGAGGTACGTGGAGACCACACACAAACTAGTTGGATTGTGTCTGGGTAAATGAAAAATATTAGGAAGACAGCGACAGAAATTGGGAGAAGAAAGAAGCTACCGGTAACAGGCGATTTTTGGGGGATGCAAAGAGGCGTACAAAGCAAGAGAAGGAATCAAGGGAAAAGGATTAAATATTTAGTATAATTAATAATTTAGACGGTACAAATTAAATAAGGCTCTCCATTGCCATTCCAAAGAGTACGGCTAGCGTCAGCTTCGAGTTTTGGCTCTCTTTCTTGGGCTTTACAATTCTTACTCTGGTTATACAAGATTTTCTTGCAATATCACACTGCCAAATTATTATTATTTTGTACAATTCATCAATCTAGTTTTATATATCTTCAATTTTCTTCTTTTTTTTTATCAGTATCTTTTAATGGTGATGGTGTCTGGTTTTCCTACTCCTGTAATTACAGAAATGTATTCTGATAAACATTGTTTGTGAAATTATAGTATAATTTTAAGCAATTGTTATATTGTTAACTCTTTTATTGAATTAATTTATAACAAAATACATTGTTAGATTAGAAATCCATGCACATTGATTATGTCTATAAAATTTGAAATTAAATAAAAAAATGTTTGCCATAATCTTTATAGGGGTCATTTTTTTTTATATGGTCTGTATTAGTAAAATTTACCATAGAATGAGTTTGTTTGGTTATTTACATGTATATGGGGTGTGAAATTCTACCAATGGCAGGATTTCATAAAAAATTGTAATTTTTTTAAAAATTAACTTGTCGTTATCCATCAATCATATTTAATAAAATATAATTTTTTTCAAATGAAATCTCGCAATGGCAAGATTTCATTAATAAAATATTAATTTTTTAAAAAATAAAGCAATCAGAATTTCTAAGAAAATAATTGTTTAATATAAAAGTTGATGCGAAAACTTGCTATTGGTAAGTTTTGGAGTGTTGTCTTATCCTTCATTACGTAAAAGGAGAATCTCTTTTGTAGATGAAACCCCCAATGGCGGGATTTGGCAATAGACCACAATGACGTAATTTTTCACTTAATATAATATCTGAAACATTGTTTACTTCACACATCATAAAAAAATAATTTCCCTTTTTATAAATATCAAAATCAACGTAATATATGTTTAAAATAAATAAGATAAGAACTACACAATTTAATCCTTACTGATATTTAATTTTTATGAAATATGACATAAATAATCTTTATGATAATAAGTTATTATAATTCAACGATTAGATCAACACAAATTTTACTTTATAGACTATTATTTAGTCGTGCAACTATACTTAAAATTATTGTAATGTAAGTTGATCTAACCCTATATATATTATTATTATTTAACAAAATAATATTAAAGAATTAGGATTTTGTCAGAATTTTTAATTTATGATATTATTTTTTTATATTTTCACTCGTTTTACTTATTTAACCATGATTCACTAGAAAAAAAAAACTTATTTAACCATCCTTATTGAATTTTTTGTAATTTTTTTTTAATAGTTTTTGACAAACCATGCAGCATCACTCATTCATTTATGTTCCTATGGTCGGATTGAAGTGATGACTTGATCAATATAACTTAATTCGGAACCACGAGGTGTGGTGTGGTGGGAGTTCATCTTGTCCCTTAACTTAACTATGGTCGGGGATTCAATCTTCACTCATGGAAATGGAGACCATTTTGTGGCACGTTGTCTTCAGAGGCTCTCATCATGAGGGGATTAATTATGGCTACCAATGGTGAATAACTTGATTTCAATGTATATATATATATATATATATATATATATATATATAAAACTTAATTCGGACACCACTTAATCATAACACGGAAAAAAAAAATAATCGGTTGACTTTGAGTCTTAATTAATTATAGTTTCATTTAAAATAACAATAAGTTGTAAAATATTACTTCTTTTAGTCCATGAAGTATTTTTAAGAAGGAAGTTCATTTAAATCGTTATTAAGATTAATATACATATGTTCGATTACAAGACTACAACAACTATGCAATTTTCTTGAAAGAATTAAATATAATCTATAATCTATATCAGCTATCAAACACTATCTTGGTGAGCTTTTTATTTGAGGTTTGGTTTGCGAGATTTAAATGATATTACTTTTTGTTTTTTGGTATGTTAGCGTTGGCTTTTTCTTTTTCATGTTTTACTGTCCTGCAATTTTTCTATCCACTCCTTCTATACTGGGTTATCAAAAAGAGAAAAAATATATACACTAAAACTAGTAACTACTCTTGCCATGTTATGATGAAATGGTTTTTTATATTAGTCTTATATATTTTTTTCATTTTTTCCTTAAAATACTTTTTCGTTGACTTACAAAAAAGCACTACGTCATTATTAAACTATTACTTGCTATTTCTCTTAAAATATAAAATTAATAAAAGCACATATTTAGACATATATAGCATAGCGGGGAAGAGAAGCTCTTTAACAAATTAGTATTATATTATATT
>JAMLFY010000893.1:0-21034 GCA_030441495.1 Dalbergia oliveri
GCTTGGGCAAAGCTTTGTGAGGAATTTTCGTTGTTAGGATTAGAAAGTTCGGATTCCAATACAGATACGGATGGGGATGATGCTAATGATGAAATTGATGATACGAATAATGAATCTTCAGCCAAAAATCCATCTGATTCTGAGGAATTCGAGGTTGAAAAGTTACTTGCTGTTTGCTATGGTGATCCCAACGATGTCAAGAAACCAGGATTATATTTTAAAGTACGTTGGCTTCGAACTTACGCAATACTTTACTTGATTTTCATATTTAGTCTAAATTTAGAATTAGAAAATGACTTAGGGTGCGTTTGTTTGAGATTCTAGAGTCCTAGAATTACCTTTTTTACTGAAAAAAAAACCACTTTGTGTACATTTGGAGTTTAAAAAATAATCAGAATTTCAAAAATATTAGTTTTTAATTTTTTTTTGAAGAAGCTAAAAAGAATAGCTTTTTGAAAAAAAAAATTAATTTTCAAATTTTTAAATTATATATTAAATTTAAGTTTTATAATCATTTTTATTAAAATATGAAACAAATGCACCCTTAATCATGTGAAAGTTTGTTGGTCTATGACAATTTCAAGCTCAATGGTACCTTTTTTTATTTGGGAATACCATGGTGCCTAGTTTATTGTAAAGCAAATGATAGCATGAATATAAATTTAGGTTACGTAAAAAAAAGAATTTAAATTTCGGTGATATGAGTATGATAAATATGCATTTACAATCTCATTCGACTGTCATACGGCAAATTAGAAATGACTCCCATGTTCTTTGAATGAGAGATGCTAAATTTTACGTCTGACATGACATACGAGAATTATGTGCTTTTGAAGTAAATGAGGTTTTAATATTTGAGAATGTTTTCATGTATTTTATGAGATGTTTTATCCAAGTAGAGTTTAACTTTTTCACTGATGACCAAACTTTAGGGCTTAAGTGTTGCAAAATAAATTTGTCGTGTAAAAGTTTAAAATAGCTCGAACAATTTTGGAGTTATTTTTAATTTATCAAAACTTAATGGATTTGGTTGTCCAGAATTTTGAATGGGTTTTTGTTTGGTGATCTAAATCATTTATCTCATTAAGGGGTATAGGGACTATCTTTTGAGTTTATAAAAGCGCTACATGTGTTGCCTAGACAGCATTATAGTTACTGTAAATGATATAATATGGAATATGGATACTGTTAAGTTGGTGAGGGTTGATTAATGATTCAATGTCTAAGAAACTAACATTTTGGCTGTTTGTGCTTGAAGCATGGACGATGCATATCATCATAGTTATCAATAGCAAATGGTGGCTCATGGTGGTCTACCAAAAATCCGCTATGGAATCCTGCCATGAGCCAAAATCACCATGTTGGTGGACCAAAATCCGCTATGTCATGGCCACCATTTAACAACACAGTGCATATATTTTACTCATGCTTGAATCCAACTTATATTTAGAGAAATGTGGTGACATGGACTGAAGTTTTATATGCTTGGTCTTAAGAGACTTAATCATGTCATATACTAACTCTCTAACAAGTTATACTTTTCGGAGAAGGTTTATTCATGGTATTGTAAATAATATATACAAGTATGTATAAATCTATAACATGAGTAAGATTAGAGATTTTAATTTAAAACTTTATGATATAGATATTCTGCAATGATGAAATTAAACCATTAACCAAGAAGCTGACAAGCTGTAGCAATTTTACTAGCAGAATGCTAATTTCAACACTTGTAATGGTTGTTTCTTTCTAAGCTAATTAACAAAAGTCAATTTCTTGCAAGCAAAGTATTTGAAGGCACGTCATCGAGTATTAAAGTTATTACACTCCCCTTGGCTTTCATCAAGCCTTAAATCTATTATGCTTCTTTCTCTAGTATGCTTAAGGGAAAACATAGGTACTGCAAATACCAATTAAGTTCAACAATGCTTTGAACTTTTGCTACATTAATTGGCTTTGCCACCTGCTGATGAGTTACAAACATGACCTTGAGCAGTCAAATCAAGTTGGAGATTTGTTAGAGAAAATGAGCTGACTTTTGATTTCGTTGCTATGTTCCAAACTTCACTGAGTTTAATTTTATCTCATTTCCAAACGACCTACTTCTGTATTTTACTAAAGTCTCATATATTCATTCAAGAATATATCTTCAACAATCTTGTTTGAACGTTGAATTGTTATTTCTACTTGATTTACTTATAAATGACATGTGGAATTATTTTGTTTAATGAAAATTTTGTAATTAATCACAATTGTTATTTTTGCTCTTATAATCATTTAGGTGCGTTGGAAAGGTTATGATTCTAGTGAGGACACATGGGAGCCATTAGATGGCTTGAGGTATGCTCGTTATTGTGTATATTGACATTTATTCTCCCTAACTTGATTTATAAAATGTTTATTTGTTATGCGCTACATAGTGTTTTAAACATAGCTCTGCAAAATTTTAATTGAGATCATGTTTATTCCAGTGATTGCAAGGAAGTTTTGAAAGATTTTGTGAAAAGAGGATATAAGAAAAAGTTATTGCCTCTTCCAGTGAGTCTCTTCATTTCCTTTTTGTTAATGAATTTAAAATTTTAGCTTACAACAAGCTTATTTAACATTGTATTCTCTTCTTTATAGTTTAACCATTTTTGTTGTAATAATTTACACTTGCGTAGGGTGATGTAGATTTTATTTGTGGAGGACCCCCTTGTCAAGGAATAAGCGGTTTTAACCGTTTCAGGAACTATGAAGATCCATTAAAAGATACAAAGAATCGGCAGTTGCTTGTTTTTATGGATATCATTGATTATTTAAAGCCAAAATATGTACTTATGGAGAATGTAGTTGACATCGTGAAATTTGCTGGTGGTTTTTTGGGTCGTTATGCCATAGGCCGTCTAGTTGCTATGAATTATCAAGCAAGAATGGGCATCATGGCAGCCGGCTCATATGGTCTTCCACAATTTCGTATGCGTGTTTTCCTATGGGGAGCTCGTCCTACTGAAGTAAGGCTATTATGAAATTATAAATATGTTTTTTTTATTTTTTATTTTGGTAATATGTATGTTCAACCATAATGTATATGAACATGTTATTGATTTAATAATATTTCTTTTTGTTGGTAGAAATTGCCTTCATACCCATTACCAACTCATGAGGTGGTGTCAAGGGGTGCCCCACCTGTAGAGTTTGAAGTAAGCACTGACAGAATCAAACATGATTCTACCATTTATATCATGAATTTTTTATAACTTCATTTTAACTGCCATTTATATCATGATTTTTTTTTAAACTTAATTTTAACTGACGGGGATCGGGTTTTGTGATAATGCAGGATATTACAGTTGCTTATGATAAAAAAGAAACTTGTCAGCTTTCTAGTGCTCTTTTTCTTGAGGATGCAATATCAGATCTCCCTCCAGTGAGTATTTTTTTGTCTTTTGTTAAATTTAGTTTGTTGGATTTTTGCATTTCTAGTGCCATTTCTTACCTTTTTTTCTAAATCTTTGTTACATGTAGGTTACAAATGATGAAAGTCAAGACGAAAGGAATTATGGGACTGCTGCCCGTACTGAGTTTCAAAAATACATTAGATTGAGTAAAAATGGTTTGTTTTGTTTACTTTGAATTCTAATGCATGCTATCTTGTTTATGCTTGGTTTTACAGAGTTTAACTAATATTTCATTGCGAAACTAAATATGTAAGGATTATCCGTTAGTCATAGTTGAATCTTTTGTAGAGCTCTACATTTCTTCTTCTACAACTAGATTTGTGTTATGCACTTACTACATAATACTACAGTACAATATGGATATTTTCTCATTATTTGTACTCTGTTTATAGAGATCTTGAGTAATGCGGCTACTGCTCAGTGCACTCCACGTAGAATATTGTATGATCATCGTCCTTTGCAATTGAACAAGGATGATTATGATAGAGTTTGCCAGATTCCCAAGAAGAAGGTTCTATAACTTTACTTTATATGCTGTTAGAAGATTTTTTTTCTACTCCATTGATTTAGTTTAGATGGGTGCTTGTTTACCTTTTGTAGGGTGCAAACTTCAGGGACCTTCCTGGGGTACTAGTGAAAGACAATAAAGTTGAATGGGATCCGTCAGTTGAAAGAGTGATGCTTGAGTCCGGGAAGCCTTTGGTATGAATTTTAATTTGTTACCTTATGTGTACTTTTGTCCTTTGTAGAATACCAAAACTCTTTCTTTAATTTATCTTTGCATTATGTTCTTGTGTAGGTACCTGATTATGCTATGACATTTGTTCGCGGAACCTCCTCAAAGTAAGTACCAACTAAATCCATATTATTTAATTTTTGGTATTGTCTTTGATTTCTTCCTCATCAAAGCTCTTAATTTACCTGCTGTGAAATAAAACATAGGCCATTTGGTCGTTTATGGTGGGATGAAATTGTGCCAACTGTTGTGACAAGGGCTGAGCCTCACAATCAGGTATTATTCTCGTGTTGTGATTTACTTGGTAAACTTACGTTACCTATGCAATCATGTAACCTATGCAATCATGTTAGGTCAAACTATTTTAACTGGTAATGTGGTTGCAGTTCGAGTAATTTTGCCTAAGGGTTTTTTATTGTAACCATTTTTCAGTTAAACTCACGCTGCCATATAAATTGTTTGGATTGCTTGTCTAATTGTTTGTTTTCTGTTCGTTGTGTTCTTTCGTATGTATCATTATTATGCTGTATCAACTGGTTTTATTGCTAGATCATTCTCCACCCGAAACAAGATCGAGTTCTTACAATTGGGAAAATGCAAGACTACAAGGGTTTCCCGATTGCTATAAGCTTTGTGGGCCTGTCAAGGAAAGGTATGTTAACAAGATTCAGGATCAATTCTTACTACGTGAAAATGCAACAATGTTGGTCCTCTTTGGAAAGAATAAAAATGATTCCCTGTCAATATTTGGTTAACTTTTAGGGTGTGTTTGATTGGGGGGTAAAAATGTGATAAAAATTGTGAAGATGAATTGCATGTGAAAAATAACATATTGAGCTCATTAATGTAATTTTTACTTTTATTTTTACACTCTAACTAAACATGCCCATGGTAAGATCTTCTTCCTCACCTTAATTTGTTTTAGTTTGCTAGTTAAATTATTTCCATCTTTCATTAGAAGTTAATTGTATAACTAAGTCATGTACAGAATTATTTTCCTTTTTTGGCACTGAATGGTGGCATTTATAACTTATAATGCAGGTACATACAAGTTGGAAATGCTGTTGCTGTTCCAGTGGCTCTTGCGTTGGGATACACATTTGGTTTGGCCTGCCAAGGATTGCCTGATGACAAGCCTTTGACAGCCATTCCCTTTAAGTACCCAAATTGTCTTGCCCGTTCCTCTTTGTCCCAAATTGAGAATGATGACTAAGTTGTGGCTGTCACCAACACACCCGTTCTCCCCATTATAATGTTAAAATTTTGCAATTTTTAGTTTCCATTCTAAGATGAGAGTGTACACTAGGGGCGAAAGAAATGTATGTATGACTATGTTTATTATGATTTGATTATATTATTAACATTGATCAATGGTTTGTAGCATATTGTCAGTTCTATTTAAAAGCACAATATAGACGATCTAGTCCTTACTAGAATTTAGTGTTATAAATCTTTATTCATATTAAAGATTCATGGTAGCTTATAAGATTTAAGCCCTTCTATACCCGCATGCAGCTTATCACATGAGTCATTGCTGACCCAATGCGTAGAGTTAGTGGTCTGATTAGCCACAATAAAAAAGAGAGAAAGCTTATGGGTCTGATTGACTATGGTATGGTTAATTTACACAAATGAAGTCACATGCCAGTCACGGGTGGACAACCGTTCATCGATCAATGGAGGGTGGTTACATCACATGTTACCCATAAGTATCTGGACTTCTCATGTTAGTATGAAAATAAAAAGTGGAGCTTCTTTAGCAGTCAGTTTGACATAGGGTATGTCCATGAGTTTGAATTTTGAAGACAAGAACTTGTTTTAGAAGAAATTGAAAGCCCTCACTTGCACAATTCACATGGAGGTGGTGTGCTCACAGAATATTAGATATGACTTGAGTGAAGAACCAGTCTGCCTCTCTCATCCTATTACTCTCTGCTAGGACTACCGCATGTAACTTTTTTTAAAAATTCAGTCTAATTTAATTGTTATGCTTTTTCGGGAAGCAGTGATGTTATTTGAAAATTAATATTCAACGCTGAATATAACATTTTTCTGACATAAATATATATAATATTCATTATGGATTTGAACCCTTTAAAAGGAGAGTAATTGTAAAGTGAAAAAATGAAGAATTAACTATCCTTATATTAATATCTATGATTATGTATGGATCCCATCAAATAATTCAATGTTAATTAACTCTCCACTTTCTTTCTCATTTTGCGGTCATTCTTGCTTTATAGGATTTCAATCCCACACTTATGTACTCTATATATATAATGTGCCTAGACATAGGATTTACGTAGCTCACTTTGTATTTGAGTTAGATTTAAAAGAGATTGAAAGAGAAAAGAAATGTTTGGTATATATTTTCTCCCTCTAGAATTTTATAAAAAAGAAAACAAAATGTAGACTTTTCATTACTTTCAAAATCACCCTTTAGTTAATTTTTAGAGTTTCCAAAAGGGCAAAAAAATGGAAGATTTCATAATTTCATTCTTAAGCTCTCAAGGGTAAAAATGTCCTACCAATCCTAGAGTTTTAAGAGTACCAAAAATTGCTCTTGTTATAGTCGAATATAGATTGAATGATTGATTAATGGTTTTCATCTACTTCAATGTAGCATAACTATTGATGCTACACTAGCAACTTCATCCATTTTAGATATGCTACTTGCTTTTGGTATATAAATGTGTTATAAATAAAATAATATCAAAGTATATTTTGGATTAATGTAGATTGATTTAGCTATATCTTGAATTGATTTAGGTTGATTTTATCTTTATCTTTTGATTTTATCTTTAGCTTATAAATAGTCACTACTTTTTGTAAAACAAAGCACAACATATCCAACAATTTATTTAGTTTTTTTTTTTTTCTTTTTGTCTCTATTTCACATCATGTCTTCTAACATAGTATCAGAGCCATAACAACCACCTTGAATTTTTTATTTTTCAACTTTATTTTCCCAAGACATATGTCTCTATTCTTCATGATTTCTCTACTTAATATCGCATTCGCTCCTCCACCTCTTCAGTTCCATGGTTATTGCGCCTCATCATAGTCCCATTGTTTACGGCCTCCATGCACTCCCGGTGTTTATGGCCTCCACACAATCCCGGTGTTCAGTCCCATTGATTTAGGTTGACATTGGATTGATTTTATCTTTATCTTTGGCTTATAAATGGACACTACCTCTCTGTAAAACATATCACAACACATCCAACAGTTTATCGGGCTTTTTCTCTTTATTCTTATTTCTCATCATGTCTTCCAACAATATCAATGAGGGAGAGATGCATATGTTGAGCAAGAATCACTTGTTAATTAGTCGAAAATTTGTGATACCTTAACTTTCTATAAACATTATATTTGTGAGAAACAAGAGTCAAGTTTAATATTACCATTCATGAGAGTAAGGGCAATACTAATTGTATCAATTCTAATTTGAGGAACTAATTCTGTGTTCCGTCAAGAGATAGTATTCATAAGTGAGTTGTTCTTTGATATAAATCCTAAAAGAAAATTGCAATCTCTCTCTCTCTCTCTCTCTCTCTCTCTCTCGTGTTTTTGCAATTATGTTCCTTTACCCCATTTTCATTTTCGCCAAACACACCCATTCAAGTGAAAAAAAAAAAATGGAACTACAGCTAATTGATATATGAATTATGAATTTTAATGTTTGAATTGCAAGTTAATCTCGATCCCCAACACGATGGTGCAGCATTCAAAGTGGACCATTTGGTGAACAATGAACACATGTTGGTCTTCTTTCATCTTTTTGATTATTAAACAGTAATGCATGGGTCGGCTGGAAATGAACCTTGACCCCACGCGAGAATCGAATCAGTTTCCGTTAGAGCGTTAACTCATAGTCTTTTCTTTATTTTATTCACTTGAAATGATAATGATTGTTGAGCTAAAGCCTTGCCGTTTCTTGTCCTAGTTGCTTCTCTTTATAGATGAATTGAGGTCCCAACGGAAAGCAGTGACTAACTCCCTCAGATCCTAGAATTTATAGATGTGGGTATTGTACTTGATCATAAGACTCTTTCATATATATTATCAAAATTTGAAACTAAAACTATATGTAACTAGTTACTAACTGAACTAGTCTCCATGATTTCTTAGCTGCTTTTGTTAAAAGACATTGATTGTACTATAAATAATGTCATTCCCTCTTTTTTTATTCCTTTCTATTTTCTATTTTCTATTTTCTAGTTTTTGAAAGTTTTTTGACGTGCCACCATGAATCCCGTCTACAGTAATATAATAATAGTATGAGACACATCGCCTCTCTTTTCAAGAGACAGGTGACCTCTGAGGATACACATGCTTAATAAAAAAAATCACATGGTCTATTCCCAAGGGCCAAGGATTTCATAATTTTTATATGCCTTTCTACCATAATAAATCATGATTATTAAACTAAACCTACGGACCCTTTCATAATTATGTTGAAAATGGTAAGATCTATGCAAGTTCAAGTCTTAAGTAAGCAATTTAACTAGAATTGGTCTTATAGTCAAATAAGGATTTGACGATTTGTCTTATAAAATATAAACTATTCAAATGAACCGAGTGAATAAAAATGAATGGTTGATAAATTTTGACAAGAATTAGCATAATGAAAAAGATCAAATAGACGCATGAAGTATAATGAATATAAAGGAAAACATATACCGATCGAAATGCCTCTTCAGATGCATTACAGGGCCAACAAAGTAAGCCATTCACTGCCAGTGCCAGACTATGCCTTATTGGTCTTATTTAGTCGGCAACATCTGATGATATTCATTTTGGTGCACATGGAAATGAAATTGGTGTTTCCCTTTATAAATTCAATAACGTCATGCCTTCTGAGAAAAAAAAAAAGAAAGAATTAATCATACAAATGCACAAGAGAGTGTAGACTACAGAACGTGACACACCAGCAATGTTTTCATTTGCTAGCAAAGGAAGCTTATTATCAGTTCTGGCATCTTATTTTTGTGAATATGGTATTATGACTATATGCTGACAAGCATAACGTGCACCCTTTGATTAAAAAGATAAAAAAAAAAATTAGCCCTCAGAAGATTTACACTATTTAAAATTTTTTAAATCTAAGCCTATAATTTTTTTTTCTACATCAGTTTATTTCAATATATATGCACATTACTAAGGTACTTACAAATTGTATTGGACTATTGGTAGATAGAATGCGGAATTTATAAGTAGGAGTTAAATTACGGTACTAAAATATCTAATTCAGTTGACAAGATTAAAGTTGAAAAGAACTAAACCAAGAAATATGTATAGTGCAAGGACTAAAATAATAATTTTTGTGTAAATTAATTGTTAAATGCCGCAATACAATGTGTTGGATGCAGAGATGAATATTTTATTGAACATTTTAATTGAAAGATGTGCTAGTTTAACTATCATAAGTTCCTAACTCCTAAGCTGTACTGTCTATCAGATAATATGATTCTTAGATGCATTGCTCTTGAAACGTAATGTTGTTTAAGCTGCAAGAATGCATGCAGAAGAACACAACAGACAGAGAATCAACTTCTGGACCATACGATCAACATGTGATTCCTATACGTGCCCCCCTCACACTATCCATTTCCCTGAGTCTTGAGTCTTAACACAAGCAGCCTACCAAACAAAAGTAACAGAAATAATTTGTTATAATGTTTTCATTATGTTAACATTTCAATTTCCAAGGTAGAAGAAATATTAAGGTTGATTGCCCCCTTTGTCTCCCAATAACAGTAAATGCACCGGCAACACAACTCCTTATGGCTTCCATTATTCATATATAGCCATTAGAAGATTAATTATAGCAATTGGAACAAAGCATTGCTCATATGTCCCCCCAATAACCTCTCTAATGTTAGCCTATATTCCAGGCCTATGATGTAAACTTTAGGCTACAATCACTACATTGTTTGAGCTAGTCAGTAATATTTAAATCAATCAATTACTTATCCTTTGACCTAATACATGAACTGGCAACTCAAGCTGATGGTAGAATACATACTCAATCATAAACATGATAATTTAGACTTTAGAGATATCTTATATTATTGAATAATAGTTGGGAAGATGAAATTATTGATGGATAATAGGGGAAGCAAGGGAGCACACACCAGCAATGCACTGTATCCATTGTTTACGTTCTCATTTTGTTTACGACAATTTTCTCAAAGTTCTACGTTGCCCATCTTAGGCCATGGGATTAATAAAATCACTCTAGCTACCGAATTGCTGGCCAAAAATGTTACAATTCCTTAAGAAACGTAGGGTGACCCACACTGCCATCACATGCAAACATATGATATTCCCCAAACATGGTACCAAGTTCAGGCTCACCTATCAATGTTCCTATAAATAGATTGAAGTGAAGGGATGTTGTCAATCAAGTATATATCCTTGTGTTACCAGCACTTTTCTAGCAAATAAAAAAGAAAAGATGGATCAAGCCATCTCTAAATTACCCTTTGCAAATCAACCAGCAAGGTCTATTAGCTTGCCCCCAAGAACACACCCCTCTTCTCAGAGAATTGAAGCACTATTGAACCACCTAAAACATCATCACCCTCAATCTGTCTCAAGCACTACTTGTTTGGAAGAAAACACAATCCAAAGTGATTTAGTTGTGGTTGCTGAGTTGTACAATTGCATGGAGGAGCTCTTCCATTCTCCACAGACACAACAAGCTCTTGTACACTACCAAGATGGGAAGCTAGTAGAAGAGGCATTGTGTGGCTCAGTCCCATTGTTAGATGCTTGTGGTTCTGCAAGGGACTTATTGTTGGCTCTAAGGGAACATGTGCAATCACTCCAATCAGCCATACGCAGAAGAAGGGGAGAGTCGAGCATTATTGAAAGCAGCATTTCTGCTTATAGCGGCTTCAGAAAGAAGGCAAAGAAAGAAATTGCAAAGCAACTTGGGCAGCTGAAGAGAATGGAAAACAAAGTAAATTCCAATATTCCTCTCTTGGGTCAAGATCAGCAGCTAGTGTTCTTGGCTAGAATTCTAAGAGAAGCAAGCACCATCACAATCTCCATACTATGTTTTCTACTACTATTCATGTCCATACCAGCACTTGGAACAAAAGGGTCCTCTTTGATCTCAAAGTTAAGGCCCAAGAGATTGTTTTCTTTCCACAAAGAACAGAAGAACACTGATGGGGTTGCAGATCTCAACACTGCTCTTTGCTCCCTCATTGGAAGAGAGAAAAACAGCGATTCAAAGGGTGAAGTTCAAGGTGCACTAAGAGTGTTGGAGGCACTAAATGTTGATATTGATGGCCTTGAGGGTGGATTGGATTCCATATTCAGATGTTTAGTCCGGAATAGAGTGTCTTTTCTGAATATGCTTGCACATTAGACTAGTGATGAGTGAAGTATATAAATCAATATCCTCTGTAATTTGAGAATGATCATGTTGTCCGCATCTTTTTAAAGGATTAACTCTCTCCAAATCAATGCACGTTTGAAAGAGAGCATCATGATTCAGAATTCTATAATATCGACTCAGAATTCTCATATTCAAGTCCATTCTTTTTCATGTCTATTAAGTATTGACATTAAATTTTTGGTCCTATAATCGTATGAATACTGAAAATCGGAGCCTATCAATACTACTTACAGCTTTAACCAAAAAAGTAGCAAAGCACAAGTAATTAATTGAATTGATAAATTATTTAACACGAAATACAATATTTATTTTATTATAGTACATATTAGCTAAAGTAATTTTTTCTTAATAAGTTTTATAGTTAAACTTAGGTGTAATTAAAGTTTACCTTTTCCTGCTAAAGCGAGTTAAATGAGTGGGTGGATTTACATGAGAATCTAGACTTGCCAGGTGCAGGGTTTAAACTTTAAATCCCTGAGGTGGTTCTCTCAATGCGTGGACATCTGTGGGTCTCTCTGCAATTTTGTCTTTAGGATTCGTAGCATCTGATCGGTACATGCATATACTGATTGAACAGTAATAGTAAGGTAAAATAAAGTGTACATTATCTTGTCTTTTTTTTTTCATGAAATATTGTACACTCTCGTACAACTGTAGCACAACACTTATGTGCCTTTGAATGATTATTTTTTAAATCGCTTTTTTTTATCTGAATTTTTTTTATATATATTTGGATAATTTTTTAAAAATAATTAAAATATAGAAAAAAATTTTCAATTTTTTTTGTATAAACTTAAAAAAGTAACTTCCAAAAAATTAAAAAAATCAAATTTTAATTTTTTTTAATTATATATAAAATTTAAATTTCACGATATTGTTTTAAAAGGCTGAAATAGATGCACCCTTAATCTGCTAGGCACAAATGACAGGAAATTAAAGTGCTTAATCTTGATGCTGGCCGAGGCCAAATGATAGCATTATGCCAAAAGTAGCATATTATTTCTTTAGTAAAAGGGGCCAAGGGCCATGGATCTCTTACAGTGGGAGGTTGACGGAGAGATATTAACATAAAACCAAAAGAGATGCAAATGTTCTGGGGGTTGGGCCTTACTACTCTGACAACAGAAGGCCTTTCATATTTTGGTTATGATAACAGAAGACGTTGTCATAACAAAAATTTGTTTAGCATATAAGCCCACTAAAATATTGGGCCATCGCCATCTGTGAAAAACATTTGTAAGGACCCCGACCATACCCCCTAAAACAAGGACACATGAGCCTGGTGATCACTTTCTGACAATTTTTACTCATTAAGAAGTATTTTCCATATTATGACCAAATAAAAAAATGTTTTCCATATTAAAAAGGAAAAAAAAAGTAATAACCTCTTAAGTGAGGAAGTATTTTCATCGGGCTTAGAAAGCCGTCTACATAGACTACATTAATAATCTTGGTTGTTCTCAGAAAATATATTACAATAAGGCTATGTTTGATTAGAGGTTAAATAAGAATAAATTTTTTTATAATTGAACTTTATGTGTAATTTTTTATATATAGAACTTACTCATGAAAAATTTACTTTTATTTTCACACTCCAATCAAATATATCCTACGTTGTGTGGACAAAAAATAGATAAGAAAATTAAGGTCCATGACAATGTCAAAACAGCGGCAGAACCACATGCCAAGATTTTGAAGGGGCTGTAGGAGAGGCGTCCTTATACACGTACCTTAGTCCTTAGATTTATCAAGAAATCAATCAAATATATAAATAAGAATATCAAGGCTTGTCTTGGGATTATAACAAAACGAAAAACTAATAGTAGCAAGTAATCATATGGTTGGTAAAATCAACAGGGAGGCATAAATGCCACTCATGTAAAGGGCCTAACTACTCTAGACAGTAACAACTGACAAATCAATTTTTGCAATCAATCAATCAATATAAAACAATCTATAACTCAAATTGTTGTCCATTTGTCATATCCCGCAAGGTCTGGATCTCACGCTCCCTAAAAGCCATTCTTTAATCCCACTCTGCAGCCCCAGCTCCGTGATTTATAGACAAGCCAGGCATTGGACGTGTCAGAAGCTGAAACAACCTCAATTTTTATATATGAAGCCAAGAGGGGGTAATGTGGCAGCATAGGAGGCAAACTTAGGTGATGACTAATGAGGTTTTCTGATTGCCAACACTAGGAGGACATGCCAGCCATGCGCCTCTTACTCATTTCAGTACCAACGTGGCCATTACAGCACCACATATATAATATAATATAGCACAATGTTTGGTAGAGTTGAGACATTTTCACCAAATTCCAAGGAAAACCATGCAGATATACCACATGATCACGTTGATCATGAGAGGTGAGGTGTTCTTCCTATTATGTTGGCCTATTGCAATGAATAATGAATAGCTAATATACATATAGAGTCATGGGACTTGGTCAGAGCATAGAAAAACATTGAGCTCCCTTTGAAAAAAGAACATACAAATTATACAAGAAAGGAGCTACCATGGCAAACAAGTACCACGTTCGTTCAGATAGTTTACCTTCTGGATCTCATCCTAGCACTACTAGAGTGGAGGAGGAGCTGAGCAAGCTCAGGAATTGGGAAGCAACATCAGTATCCACATCTGGGTCTATTGGCACTGGCTTGTGCTTGCTTGAAGATTTGTACATTTGTTTGGATGATATTCTCAACTTGCCATCGACCCAAAAGGTGATTTCTCATCATCAAGGTGAGAAATGCGTGGAAGAGTTGTTGGATGCTTCGGTGAGAATTCTGGACACTTGTGGCATCACAAGGGACACCATGATGCAGGTTAAGGAAAATGTTCAAGCCCTTCATTCTGCTCTTAGAAGGAGAAAGGGAGATTCAAGCATTGAAAAAAGTGTAGCAGAGTATAATTTGTTCTCAAAGAAGATGAAGAAGAATGTGAGGAAGTTGATCACATCTTTGAAGCAGATGGACAGCAAATTTGGAGTGTCCCAATTATTGAATCAAGATCAAGTCCTTGCTGCTGTGGTTAGAGTACTTAGGGAAGTCATTGTAAAGAACATGTCTATCTTCCAATCCCTTTTGTCATTCTTGGCCGTTCCTGCATCAAAGTCAAAGGCAACCAAATGGTTCCTGGTGGCAAAGTTGATGCATAAGGGAGTAATTGCATGTGAAGAGAACTCACAGAGCTTCAATGACTTGCAGTGTGTGGATGCAACTTTAAACACCCTTTCAGGTGAAGGTTTTAATGCTGAGAAGATGAAGGCTGCACATGAAAGGTTGGAGGCTTTGGAGAACACTATTGAAAGCCTTGAGAATGGTTTGGAGAGCATATTTAGGCACTTGATTAAAACTAGAACCTCCCTGTTGAACATAATCTCCCACTAGATTATGCTCAGTGCCAATTATCTCTTCAAATCCTCTAAGGCATCCAAATTTTAGGGATCAGCAGAGGATTGAAAAATTACACCTCAACAATTTGTATATGAATAGTTGTACAAGAAACAGATACAAAGAAAAGTTTGTACACTACATTTTGGTGTCGCCTGTGTTTGTCATCTTTCCTCTAAAGTTTATACTCCATTTAATGACATCATATTGGCTGGTGCATAATCTCTAATAAGCAAGTGGAATAATATATTAATATTTAGTTTTTTGAAGAGAAACTTAGCAGAAGCGATTAATCCACAAATACTTTTGGCTGCCGTTGTACTGAAAGCAAGCACCATCTCTATCTCCACCTCCATGTTCTTACAATGATACTATTTTCATCCCATATGATTAAATGAAGTGTATGGTAAAATAATATAATTATTTTTACGCAAAAGTATATTAAAATTAAACTAAAGAAATTATAGATATGAAAAGATCAAGAAAAAGGCATGATTAATGTGATATGAAACTTTCCCTTCTCTGAGAATTCCTTTCCCCAATTTCTGATTCTTCCTTGTCCTTGAATATTCATTTCTCTTTGACTTTTCCCCTCAATCTCACAGCTTCACCTTACTTCTCATTAATTGATTTTAATTGATCTCTTACACCAACCAACCGGGTTCTTAAGTGCTGCAGCAGAGGAACACAAGCACCAGGACCTGAGTCCTTCCTAAACTAACTTTCTATTCTGCTATTGAAGCTTAGTGTTGGTTTCTGTTACATAGCTACTTTTGCTACTGATTACAAACTATGAAGCACAAACACTCATATGGATATGAGATATTAAAGTTGAAAAATTATAGGCAAGGATCATATATATAATTAAAAATAAAAAAATGGTAAATTATTCAAAATATCATTTATATAAGTTTTATTTATATTTTATTTTTTTAAACTAAAAAAATTATATATTATCCTTTTTATAATCTTGTTTATATTGTGTTTTTCTATATTTCAGTAAGAAAAAAATAAATTTTAAATTAAATATATATAAAAATGTATCGTGTAATATTCGACACGGATATATGTTTGATTACGTAGACACGGCATGATAGTGTGTCTATGCTTCATAGGTTACAACTTACAACCATTCTTATTCTTATCTTTTCTGAAAACAAGAGATTTTTTTGCCGATCCATTCGTTGGTCTATATCAATTTAATTACATTTTCACGTGTCTCCATTTTCCTTAATTTTCTTATACGGCAGCTGATTTGTGTAAATCATTTCCATTTAGATTGGATTCTTGATGTTAAGAAAACTTGCAGTTAGAAACTAGTTATTGTATAGATTCCTCTTATAGCAGATGGATGTACAACATTTATAGTTATGTAATGGAATGAATTTTCTCCAAAAAATAGAAAGGAAATATGGTTGCACAAATTTTTTAAAAAATGAGACTTAGTTCACATGGTCATAGACCATGTCTCAGCAGTGACGCAGCCAGACTTGGTGTGTGATTTAGGTTAAAAGGTAGAAAGAATGAAAACTTAGAAATAAGTACTGACTGAAAGCGCATAGGTGAAATCGATAGGCAACATCAAGATAACATGCCACTCATGCACACACTAAAGTACTAAACAACTCTCAACAACAACACTGATTAATTAACCCATCATTTTGTTCTCAAAGTTGTAACAAGTTTATCCGCAACTCAATTATTGTCTATCTTTCATACCCAAAGGATCTGGATCTCAACCATCTAAAGACTAAAACCTTTATTTAATAGATTTTGTAGATCAAGCTCCTTCCTATGTTGAGACAACCCAGACAATGGACATCTCTGAAGCAGAAGCAGCACCAATTATTTATTTGAATTGGAGATGGTAATGTGGCAGCTAGAGGAGGCACACTAGATGATGACTAATGAGGTTCTCTGATTGCCAACACAAGGAGGACATGCCAGGTAGCACCTCAAACCCATTTCACTACTGCAGTGGCATGCAGAATATCACATATAATAGTGCACAATGTTGGGTTGAGATTGGACAAGCTTACCATATTCCAAGGGAATCTATGCAGGCACCACATGCTCGCTTTGATTGAGATGAGAGAGGTGAGCTGTGTGTGCTGCCTATTTTGTTGGCCTAAAGGAATATGAGTCATCAATAGCTCCTCCTATATATATAGAATAGAGAGTCAAGGACTTGGTAAGTGCACACAAATTAAACATTGAATTTTCCTTTGCAAAAGAATAAGAAAGCAAAATAGTAACCATGGCAAGCAAGTTCCATGTTCGTTCAAACAGTTTTCCATCTGGATCTCATCCTAGCTCCACAAGAGTGGAAGAAGAGCTGACCAAGCTCAGGACTTGGGAAGCAACATCCACATCCACATCTGAGTCCATTGGCAATGGCTTGTCCTTGCTTGATGATTTGTACATTTGCTTGGATGTTCTTCTCAACTTGCCTTCAACCCAAAAGGTGATTTCTCATCATCAAGGAGAGAATGCATGGAAGAGCTCTTGGATGGCTCAGTGAGAGTTTTGGATATCTGTGGCATCACAAGGGACACCATGATGCAGATTAAGGAAAATGTCCAATCCCTTCATTCTGCTCTTAGAAGGAGAAAGGGAGATTCAAATATCGAAAGAAGTGTAGCAGAATATAATTTGTTCTCAAAGAAGATGAAGAAGAATGTGAGAAAGTTGATCACATCTTTGAAGCAAATGGATGACAAATTTGGGATGTCTGCACTTTTGAATCTAGATCAAGACCTTGTTGCTTCGGTTAGAGTTCATAGGGAAGTCATTGTAATGAACATGTCTATCTTCCAATCTCTTTTGTCACTCTTGGCCGGGTCTGCCTCAAAGTCAAAGGCAACCAATTGGGTGGCAAAGTTGATGCATAAGGGGGCAATATCATCTGAAGAGAACTCCAATGAATTGTTGTGTGTAGATGCCTCTTTAAGCACCCTTTTAAATGAAGGTGCTAATGGTTCCAAGATGCAAGCAGCACACGACAGATTGGAGGCTTTGGAGAATGCCATTGAAAGCCTTGACAACAATTTGGAGAATCTATTCAGGCGATTGATTAAAACTAGAGCTACTCTTTTGAACATAATGACTCAATAGAGTGTGCTCAGTCCTTATTTCTCTCTAAATCCCGTATAAACATCCTAATTTTAGGGATCTTTATGAGGATTGAAAATTTTGACTTCATCAATTTGTATATATTCAATAATAATACAATCAAATACAAGAAGTTTACACTATATTTAGCTGTCTCTTGTTTTTAGTCATCTTTTACCATATATTAACATTTGATATGGCTTCAGCCTAAACTCTCTAATTACCTACTTGAAACTTGGTTAAAGCATAATGTCTTATAATCAAGTGGCGTAGTTAATTTATCCTTTAGGATTTTGAAGAGAAATTGGGCAGCAAAACTATTAATCCACTGAGTACTTTTGGCCACAACTAAGGTAAGCAAGCACCATGCATCATCATGTCCATATTCTTATCCTTTCTCTACTTCCCTTATACTAATAAAGATTCCAGGCCATACCAGCACTTTGGAACAAAAGGGTTCCAGCCGATGAGATTATTTTCTTCTATAAAGAACAGAAGGACACCAACAGGGTTGGAGATCAAAACATTGCACTGCTCACCCAAATCTAATAACCTTAGGTACACACACAATTGAAGGGCCTCCTCTCAAACCATAAATTCACATTTGGCTGGTATTTAAGATCTATATTTAAGTTGTTTGGCTGAAATTTATCGACTTAAGTGGGTTAATCATTCATGTCCCACAAAGTAGAATCTGCCAGTACTGCTTATTGCTTAAACCAAATACTATATCAGTAAAAGCAAATATTTCAACTGATTAACTATTGAAAAACTCTTCAGTTAGTCATTTTTTAAATATTATTTATCTAACATATTAACTAATGTCGTATTTACCACTTTTGTTAAATTAAGTTTAAGCAACGTAACTTCGTATTATCAGTATCACTGATAAAGGTACAAAGACTATCCTTCACTACAACTAGGATCTTGGGCTCTTGTCTCCCCCATTTCATGTAGAATTTTCTTTTCAACACATTGCTTAACTACTAGAATAACTGAAATTGCAACTGAAATATCGACAATAAATAGTTGGCTATGCAAACGAGTTACAACTTTCAATGCATAACCATATGCTTGGTAAAAGTGACAACAAATGTTTTGATAATATATTTTCATTCCTATTGACAACTGCCTTTTATTCCTAGATAACTGTTTTTCTTGACAAAATTCCTCTTCTCCATCACCTATTCACCTCTACTGTGAATCCACCATAAGAGATTAGTTAATGAGTTCCGGGCTAATCAATTTTCATAGAGATTACTGTGAATCCACCATAAGAATATAAGAGAATAGTTGAGAGAGATAAAATGAGAAGAGATTAAAAATCATGTCACATGGGCGATCAAATAAATTAACCAAAACCAGAGGAAGTTAATTATTAAAATGAAGGGTTAGAATTAAGTAAGTTATTATCCTTACATTTGGTGGAAATGAATCCCTCCAATGATACAAATTAGTTCAAAACTAAACTGCATGCTACCAAATGCTGCAAACAAGGATTAGCCCACCTTGTTGAAATTTTACTTCTGCATTGCCATGACTTAACTTTAATTCTAGGTTTTCTCTTTAGTGGGTAAACTAGAAGTGTTTCTATAAGAGTTCAATGAGCCCGAAAGTATGTTGATCCTATACTAGGGTAAGTTTTCTTCTCAATCTTAACTTTTGTTGATAATTAAAAAAAAAATTAACCTTATGTCAAAATTTAATATGAAGTTTATATATATGCACCTTCATAACATTATATTAACATTTGGAATTTAAGTTATCACATAAAAGAAATTTAATTTAATATAAATTTTTCATATATGTTCAACAACATATGGTGTTATTTATATACACGCCTACTCGTGCATCCATTAAAAAGGTCACAACAGTAATTAGTGGTTAATCCATCATTTAATTAGCTCTCAAAGCTGAGTTATATGTATGTAACTAACTAAATTATTGTCAATATTTCATATCCAAAGGATCTGGATCTCAACCATCAAATGACAAAAACCTTTATTTAATCGATTTTGCAGATCAAGCTCCTTCATACGTTGAGACAACCCAGACAGTGGCATCTCTGAAGCAGAATTAGCACCAATTATTTATTTGAAATGGGGATGGTAATGTGGCAGCAAGAGGATGCAAAGTAGTTGATGACTAATGAGCATTTCTGCTTGCCAACACTAGGAAGACATGCCAGTTATGCACCTCAAACCCATTTCACCACTGCAGTGGCATGCAGAATATCACATATTATATAGTACACAATGTTTGGTTGAGATTGGACTGGCTTACCATATTCCAAGGGAATCCATATGCGGGCACCACATGCACACATTGATTGAGAGAGGTGAGCTGTGCTGCTGCTGCTGCCTATTTTGTTGGCCTATAGGAATGAATCATCACCAGCCCTTTATGTATAGAGAGAGTCAAGGACTTGGTAAGAGGTCAAAAACATTGAGCTAGCTTTGAAATACCAAAACAAGAAAGCAAAATAGTAACCATGGCAACCAAGTTCCATGTTCGTTCAAACAGTTTGCCATCTGGATCTCATCCTAGCTCCACAAGAGTGGAAGAGGAGCTGGCCAAGCTCAAGACTTGGGAATCAACATCCACATCCACATCAGGGTCAATTGGCACCGGCTTGTCCTTGCTTCAAGATTTGCACATTTGCTTGGAAGATCTTCTCAACATGGCAACAACTCAAAAGGTGATTTCTCATCATCAAGGTGAGAAATGCGTGGAATGTTGGATGGCACAGTGAGAGTTTTGGATATTTTGGCATCACTAGGGACACCATGATGCAGACTAAGGAAAATGTCCAAACCCTTCATTCTTCTAAGAAGGAGAAAGGGAGATTCGATTATTGAAAAAAGTGCAGTCGAATATAATTTGTTCTCAAAGAAGATGAATAAGAATGTCAAGAAGTTGGTCAAATCTTGAAGCAGCTACAAA
>JAMLFY010000894.1:0-21007 GCA_030441495.1 Dalbergia oliveri
TCAAATAACCAATTTAAAGGGTATAAAATTTTTCATGACACCTCAATGTGTCCACAAGGACTTAGAAAAAATTTTAGAGTAAGAATCATTCTCTAACTATATTAACAAAACTTTACAAATTTGGTGGTCAAGAAGTTTAATCTTATTCAAAATTGAAAATTCATAATTTTTAACCTTAGCAAATGACTAAATCAATAGAATAAAAATCATGGTTGAACTTCAAGATGTTTCCAATATTCTGCAAAAATTGAAAACAAGAATCAATCATTTGCTATGGTAACAAAATTAGCAAAATTTGTAGCTTTAGATTCAACAATTAAGGATTGGCAAACTTCAGCTCATGATTTTTTAAAAGCGGTAAGGGTTCAAACTAAGGCTCAAGAAAATTCGTGGGACTAGGTTAGGATATTAGCTTCAACATATAATTTTTATAGCTCATAAAAATACCTACAATTACACCAAAAATTGTGACTAATGCCTGCCTAGGAGAAATCCAAAAAATCCAACAGCATAGTCCAAAACTCCTTTGACAAAAATGATTTTTCAACAACACCTGTAACACCCTAATAATTAACCCAATACACCTAGGCAGTATTTGATTAATTACTAGACTTTACTCTTTGCTTCAGTTCCTTAATCATGCTTTGAAAATACTTAGTGAAATTACGAGCCATTTTTTTTTAAACATAATTGAAAACGTAGACCGCTTAACGTGAATGATTTAGCAAAATTTAAAAGACACATAGGAATTTACAAACATCACATCATAATATATTGGCTCCATCATACAGTATCCATAATTACATATCATATAGATATTTTGCCTACCAACAGAATAAGACTAAGTGTAGGCAATCTAATAAAACATAAATAATATATGGATGGAAGGACATCCATTAATGGCACCTAGTAATAACACTCCAGGGATAGGGATAGATATCTGAAATATACGAGTGAAACTAGCAGGATTCAAGTTCAGTACCCGGTAGCCTCAATGTGATTCACGAACGCTTCCTTCTATTTCTGAAGACGAGATGGAAAGAAAAATAGAGGGAGTGAGAAACTTATAAAAAGAATCTCAGTAGGTACTCACCTCATGATGCATTGTGTCATCATCATCGTCCCCAGGAACCTCGGGTTATTATGAAATAGTGAGCATGCTAAGATTGATTTATTAAGTTCAAAATATACTTTACCGAGGTTCGTCCTTTTAATCATGCGTCTTATAATGCATCATAAACTTAGCATGTCATGTTTATAATGAACTTTTCCTTTCATATATAATAACATAGTTATGCATAAAATCACATCATATTCCTCATCATCATTTCATAATACTATGCATAGCAGAATATCATATTTCTCATCATCATCTCATAAATACTATGCATAGCAGAACATCATATTCACATAATGCATTTACTTAGTTTCTTAGGTGACTTAAAGTTACTTTCATCATCATTTTCCTGGGCCACCCTATGCTCCACCCTTTTGGGAGTAATCTAGGTTATGAGCTCATACCTTGCTAGTCGTCACTAGCACATACTTATCCCTTTTGATAAGTAAAAATTCCGTCTCTACCCTTTTGAGAGACAGACTAGGGGCAAGAATCACCTTTTCACCGCCTATAGTTTGACGGGTCCAAAGGATCATTTTCTCATATATTTTGAGTCACCTTTAAGTCTTTGCATGTTATATCATAATACAATTCTTCATTCATAATCATCATAACATTTTCTCATTTATAGTCTTATGCCGAAATAATATATACCAACTTAATCATGCATCTGGAGATTCCAGGAAGAGAGGTGGGTCACAATGGACACGCTAAATACCAAATCTTTCCTTAGCCAGAATCTTTCCAAATTGCACTCTTATAGTAATACACTTTCTTCCAGGAACAGAATATGTCTTTATTTCATGCATAAGTTTTCATTGTTTGCAACAACAACTATAACATACAAACCAGGGAAGCAATCAATGACACCAAATTCTTAATAAGCATCAAATCACATTTTAAGTACACATAAATTACTAGCTTCCCATAAAATTCTTACAAAGTTTTAAAACTCTTTTAAAACTAATTCCTTTTGTTAAACTTGAAAGAAGTCATAGGACTTTAGGCCTAAATTAACCATGGGACCGATTTATAACTTGAAAGAATGTTCATAATTAAATCTTTCACTTAAGATAAAAGGAGCAAGTCTTGAGTTTAGAGATTTAGGTGACATCTTTGAATTATTACCATGCTATGCAACCTTATTTTAATCTTATCTTTATAAGGTGATAGCTTGGAATTATAAACATGATATGCAATTCCATTTCTTTATCTTTAAGATTTAAGGTGATAACTTAAAAATTAAACATGATGCAAGAACTTGTAATATAAACATGATGCAAGAACTGAAGCGGTAATCCGCAGGGACCAGGAGGGAGAAGAGAATCTTAAGCAAGGAAAGGCGAGTCCGCATAGGAATGAGGGAGATGAGAATTACATTTTTTTTAAGCTCCAATTCTCAAGACTTCTTAAAGAATAAATTCTTTAACTCCAATTATCTCATTTCTTCGCTTATGATTCATAGGCAAGTCTTTGAGCTCTAGGATTTTTAGGTGATGACATAAAATAAACATGCCATGCATTGACTCTTTTAGCCATTATAAAATAAAGTGAGAGCATAAAATAAACATGAGATGCAACTTCTTTATTATCTTTAGAGATTAAGTGACAACTTGAAATTTAAACATGAAATGCAAGCTTGGAAATTTAAACATGAATATGCAAGTTCATTTATTCATTCTTGAGAATTTAGTGATGACATAGAAAGTAAACATGGTTATGCAAGGCATAAACTTAAACATGGATGCAAGTTCATTTTATTTCTTTACTAGAGCTCCTCCAAGACTTTAGAGAAATATAAATTCAACCCAATATATCTTAGCAAGACAAAGTGAAAAATACATCTTTCAAGTTCTAAACTCAAGATCATAAAAACATCATAAAAATATTATTCTTTAAAGTTTTGCATCAAGTGGAACTTTCAAGCTTTAGAGGCCTAACTTGTGATGGATTCACAACCCACCCTCAAGGTCCTCATCATCAAGCCATCATCTTAGTCCCACCTAGGCCATATGGCTGAATTGTTCAAAGAAAAAGGAAGAAGAAAACCAAATGGAAAAACTAGAGAAAATCCATGAAATCATCATTTTGAACCAAGAACAACACTTAGCAAAGCATAGAAATAAACTTAAAAACAACTCCCTACCTAATCTGATTTGAAGGAAAGGAAGAGAACTTGGTTTCCTTGAGTGAAATGAAAGAAAATATTCTTGAAAACTTGAAGAAAGAATTCAGCCAAGAGGAGGAGGAAATGAGAGCTTTTGGTGCTCCTAAAACTAGAATTTGTGTAAGTTATGAACTAAGCATCTAAACTATCTTCAAGCATGCCTATTTATAGAGATTTTGCAGCTCATAAATGGACAAAGGAAGGAAAGAAATCTGACCAAAAATTAGAGAAAAAAAATAAGGAAGAAAAATCATTTTGTTTGGTGGCTTAAAACATGGAATCATGTTTCCATGTTTTCATGATTCTTTGTTTTCATTCTTTGGATTTTTGTGTAATAATTTTCTGACTTATTACTCAATAATTTCGTGCATTACAGCCTTGTGGAAGAGGATTTTGTGTGTTCCATGTATTTTTTAGGTGTAGGCAAGGTATTCATGCAATTTAGAGAATTTACGGTTAAGGGTTTAAGTGAATTACTAAGCAATTTGGGTGTTTTAAGCAATTTTAGGTTCTAATCAATCTAAATAAATAATTTTGACTCTAGATTAATAATTAGAATTTAATAAGCTTTAATTTGAGCCTAATATTGCTTAGGTTTCGTTAGACAATCAAAAATCTCAAAATTTGCAAAACTCAAAAGACGGGGCAAAACGGTCATTTTACTTAAAAATTGCCCGAGACCACCCGAGCTTAACCAATGGTTAATCATGGCTTAAAAACACCTTTTAACACATTTTAGTGAGGTTTGGGCTCAGTCGGCACGCAATAAAGAGTTAAAACGGCCATGGGCGTTTTGGTCATTTCGCGTCGAAACTCAAAATTAGATTCTTCTCCTCTATTAACACACATAACACAAACAATCCCTTATTAACATCAAAACATCCCCTTGAGGATGGGTGGGGCCCACGATCCTCATTTTCTGAGTAAAATAACCTCAGGGGCATTTTGGTCATTTTACACGTACAGAAAATTGGGGTTTGCAATACTTGCACGAATTGCTCCTAACTTCTCTTCTAACGTTATATTCCTTTATTAAGGATTGTTTGGTCTCAAATTTTATATAATATTTACCTACGGTAATTCGGTAATTCCTAATGACAGTAAAAATTACAATAAAAATTGGGCGTTACAACACCAAACCACTCCACCAATTTAAACACATCAATATATATATATATATATAATCAAATCAAAATTTCTAGCCAAACCAATCAAAAAAATTAAAAACAAATTTTGAAAGAAAAGAGAACAAATAAAACACTACTTTGCAAACTTTAGAGCTTATAACTCCAAAGGTGTTCCAAGTGATTTCTTTTCACTTAGAACCACCAAATCAAGCCCAAAGGCTTCCTTAGCAGTAAGGTAATGATGTATCAAAGTGGCAAATGATGAAAATTTAAAATTCCAATTGGTTGGATTTGTAGGTTATGATGAGTAGCTGAAGTTTAGTAAAGGAAATTAGAAGTTTTAACAACTCTAGGCCAAGGTTTTTGAGGTTGGAAATCAAGTTTGGAGCTCTGAGAAATGGAAATGGAGGCTATGTTTCTTTCTTGTTGCTGGCCGAAATGTTGTTGGTTGATAGGGAAGATTTGTGTTGTATTTATCTTGTAATAAGGTTTGGATATTATATAATGTAAATAGATAATTCTTAAAGAGAGAAAGTAAAATGGATGGTTAGGATTTAATCTTGTAATTCAAGATTGAATCTAGCCATTCATTTGATTTAAATGGATAAGGTTCTTCCTTTTGTAAAGATCAAACTAGCTTTTGGTGTTAGAATCGCAACTGAAATTTTACCAAACGAATAAAATATCATACCAAGGTAATCAAACATTGCCCAAATTAAATTTAAGGTATAAAATTATCATTCATAACCATTTCTAACCTTAATCTTATGATTTCTCAGCTTTGGGCATCTTTGACCCCAATTCTAGGATTTTGGATGTCTCGACGAGCTTGTAAGGCCATAACACTATTCACAATTTTTTTCACATCCCTTGGATTGTCCTCATCATTGCTAAAACTATCAGATTTTTGAAATTCTCACTGTAACATCCCTCCTGCTTTATGGATTGATTGTCCCCAAACCAACACAATCTTCAGCGTGCTTGTCCTCACTCACACGCTTCCTAGGAAAACTTCCTCAGAGGTCACCCATCCCAAAATTATCCCAAGTCAAGCACGCTTACCTGTGGAGTTTTTTCATGATAGGCTACCAACAAGAAATATGCATCTTTGTGGCATAGGTAGTACCAATCAATTCATATAAGCATTCCTTAACTGTATAGTCCCATACCTATACAGACTAAGATCCCTCTCATTCGGGTGTGTAATCGTTCATTCATGTACCGCTCCGCTTGGAGGTAGGAGCCACCTTGTCCGTGTCTTCTCGTCCGGCAATTATGTAACGCCCAATTTTCCTATAATTTTTGCGTTTTAGGAATTACCGAATTACCGTAGGTAAATATTATATAAAATTTGAGACCAAACAATCCTTAATAAAGGAATATAACGTTAGAAGAGAAGTTAGGAGCAATTCGTGCAAGTATTGCAAACCCCAATTTTCTGGACGTGTAAAATGACCAAAATGCCCCTGAGGTTATTTTACTCAGAATGAGGATCGTGGGCCCCACCCGTTCTCAAGGGGATGTTTTGATAATAATAAGGGATTGTTTGTGTTATGTGTGTTAATAGAGGAGAAGAATCATAATTTTGAGCTTCGACGCGAAATGACCAAAACGCCCCGCTCCTGTTTTAATTCCAATGCGTACCGCTAGTTTGAACCTCACTAAAATGTTTTAAAAGGTGTTTTTAAGCCATGATTAACCATTGGTTAAGCTCAGTGGTCTCGGGCAATTTTTAAGAAAATGAGCGTTTTCCCTGTCTTTGTGCAGTTTACAAATTTTGAGATTTTTGATTCGTCTAACGAAACCTAAGCAATATTAGGCTCAAATTAAAGCTTATTAAATTCTAATTATTAATCTAGAGTCAAAATTATTTATTTAAATTGATTAGAACCTAAAATTGCTTTAAAACACTCAAATTGCTTACTAATTCACCTAAGCCCTTAACCGTAAATTCTCTAAATTGCATGAATACCTTGCCTACACCTAAATAATACATGGAACACACAAAACCCTCTTCCATGAGGCTGTAATGTACGAAATAATTCAGCCATAATTTAGAATTATTGCAAGATAATGCACTAAAACAAAATGCCAAAAAATTCCCTAAAACATGGCATAAAACATGCCTTAAACAAGAAATGATTTTCCTCCCTTTGTTCCCCATGAAAAATCCAAAAATTATGCTTCCTCCTCTTGTCCATACATGAACTTAAATCCTCTATAAATAGGCATGCTTAAGGAGTCTTAGATGCTTGCTCAAAATTGTACATATTTCTAGTTTTTCCAAAGCACCAAAAGCTCTCATTTCCTCCTCTTCTTAGCTGAATTCTTTCTTCAAGTTTTCAAGAATATTTTCTTTCATTTCACTCCAAGAAACCAAGTTCTCTTCCTTTCCTTCAAATCAGATTAGGTAGGGAGTTGTTTTTAAGTTTATTTCTATGTTTTGCTAAGTGTTGTTCTTGGTTCAAAATGATGATTTCATGGATTTTCTCTAGTTTTTCCATTTGGTTTTCTTCTTCCTTTTCTTTAACCAATTCGGCCATATGGCCTAGGTGGGACTAAGATGATGGCTTGATGATGAGGACCTTGAAGGTGGGTTGTGAATCCATCACAAGTTAGGCCTCTAAAGCTTGAAAGTTCCACTTGATGCAAAACTTTAAAGAATGATGTTTTTATGATGATTTTATGATCTTGAGTTTAGAATTTGAAAGATGTATTTCTCACTTTGTCTTGTTAAGATATATATATTGAATTTGTATTTCTATAAAGTCTTGAAGGAGCTCTAGTAAAGAAATCAAATGAACTTGCATCCATGTTTAAGTTTATGCCTTGCATAATCATGTTTACTTTCTATGTCATCACTAAAATTTCAAGAATGAATAAATGGACTTGCATACTCATGTTTAAATTTCCAAGTTTGCATTTCATGTTTATATTTCATATTTATATTTCATGTTGTCACTTAATCTCTAAAGATAATAAAGAAGTTGCATCTCATATTTATTTTATGTTCTCACTTTATTTTATAATGGCTAAAAGAATCAACGCATGACATGTTTATTTTTATGTCATCACCTAAAGATCCTAGAGCTCAAAGACTTACCCAAGTATCACAAGCAAAGAAATAAGATTATTGGAGTTAAAGAATTGATTCTTTAAGAAGTCTTGAGATTGGAGCTTAAAAAGATGTAATAATAATTCTTTTCTCCCTTAGGTCATGCGCCGCTTGGTTTCTTAAGCTTCTCTTCTCCCTCCACCGGTATGCGGACTACCGCCGCTCCAGCTTCTTGCATCATGTTTATATTTCAAGCTCTTGCATCATGTTTAATTTTAAGTCATCACCTTAAATCTTAAAGATAAAGAAATGGATTTGCATATCATGTTTATAATTCCAAGTTATCACCTTATAATGACAAGATTAAAATGAGGTTGCATAGCATGTTTATGATTCTAAGATATCACATAAATCTCTTAAGATTAAGACTTGCTCCTTTTATCTTAAGTAAGAATTTTAATCATGAAGATTCTTTCAAGTTTAGCAAAAAGAATTAGTTTCTAAAAGAGTTTAAGGCTTCAAAGATTTTACAAGAAACTAGTATTCTATGTACACTTAAAATGTGATTTTATGAGATTCATGATTCAGCCACTGATCTGAGTTTATTACTAATGTATGATGATGATTTAATATGTTTAGAGTTGTGATTATTATGTTTATTGATGAGGAAACAATTCTATGCAAGTTAGAAGAGAAATAGCTATATATAAAACAACCATAAAGCTTGAATTTAGCTAGTCTTTGATCTCTTAAGTTTAGCCACTGCCAAATCTGTTTTAGTATGATATAATTCTGTTTAAGATTGGTTAAGCCACAAAAATTTGGTAACAATTAGTGTAGGATTGATCGAACACTAAAAATGAAACTAGCAACTAGAAAAAAACCATAAAAGCAAGATTTCTAGAACTTTAGAGAATGAAATTTATGTATTCTTTCAGAGCCTTTAGTGATCTTAAGAACCAGATTTTATCATGTTTAGATAAGGGATAATGATTCATAATTGGTTTAGTAATTAATTTTAGCATCATAAGAAAAGACGGTAATGAGAAAGGGTTAAAACGCAACTTCTACACACTAAACCTTAAGAACAACTTACTATCTATGCTGCCCCATATTGTCTAATAATGTTCTTAGGACTTATAATTGATGGTAATAAGTCCCTTAGATGCATAATTAATCGGTTCAATAATTAAGGTTGCCCGATTCTAGAGTTTCGGTTGTTAAGAAGTTTTGAGAAGGATTTATGATGATGGCTCTTTGATGTTTTAAGTGATAAGTCTATAAAGTGATTTGATGCTTATTAAGTATTTGATGCCATTGAATGATTTCCTAGCTTGCATGTTATAGTTGCTATCGCAAACAATGAAAATGCTTATGTATGAAATAAAGAAATAATCTTCTGTTATTTAAAAAAATTACCTTTGTTGCTGAAGAGAAAGTGTACTCCTGTAAAAGTGTAATTTGGAAAAGTTCTGGCTAGGAAAGACTTGGTATTTAAGCGTGTCCATTTGTGACCCACCTCTTTTTCCTGGAATCTCCAGATGCATGATTACAATTGGTATATATATTATTCCAGAATAAGACTATAAACGAGAAAATGTTATGAATGATTATGAATTGAGAATTGTATTATGATATAACATGCAAAGACATTTATGAGGAAATGATCCTTTGGACCCATCAGACTATAGGTGGTGAAAAGGTGATTCTTGCCCCTAAACCGTTCTCTCAAAAGGGTAGAGTCGGGATTTTAACTTATCAAAAGGGATAAGCATATGCTAGTGACGACTAGTAAGGTATGAGCTCATAACCTAGATTACTCCTAAAAGGGTGGAGTATAGGGCGGCCCCAAAGGAAAATAATGATGATGATAAGATTTTAAGTCACCTAAAGCACAAAAGAAATGAAATATGATGTTCTTCTATGCATGATATTATGATATGATGATGAGGAATATGATGCGCTGATAAAAGGAAAAGTTCGTTATAAATATGACATGCTAAGTTTATGATGCATTATAAGACGCATGATTTAAAATTGACGAACCTCGGTAAAGTACTTTTCTGAACTTAATAATGAATCTTAGCATGCTCACTATTTTATAATAACCCCGAGGTTCCTGGAGACTTATAGAAGGATATCCTGAGAATTCTTTAGCAAGATTCTCACTCCCTTTTCTTTATTTTCGTCATTGTCTTCAGATACCGATGGCGACATTCGTCCTATATGTTGATACCCCTACATGGGAATTTCACTACGACCTGGAGCATCGTTCATATCACTTTGAAGGGAGGTGCGCGGTTCATGTTTTTGTTTTCGTAGGACGTCCATTTGCACACCCCGTTCCTAGTTATCATTTTCCCGTCTTCTCCGTATGGTGACGAAATGGTTTTTGAGCACGCCTTCCACATGATGAAAGGATGCTACGGACTTAATCCGCCTCATCTGCTGTCCATGATATTCCCGATTATGTCCCTCAAACGAGGTATTCTGAGACGATCCATCAAAGGATACCCCTACTCATGTATATTGGAGAGCTACTCCTACTCCCTCGCGTGTGAGAGAGGGTAGTGAGGAAACTGGTGCAGCAAAGATTGGCACGAAGACCATCTATGCGTCCTTAGCCCAGGACATCTTGTGTGCCCCTTTCTAAAGGAATTCGTAGGAGATAGGATATATTCCACCATTTCAGGGGTAGTGACCATAGAAAGTTCTTAATAGATTTGAGCGTGATCATATACCCTAGTTTTAGGATAGCTCTCTTCGGCCTTTAAGGTTATTTACTTTAAGTGCATATGTTGTCTTATGTATTCTAGTTTGATGTATTTGTTTAAGAGGGGAATGTATGAGTGAGGTTATTATGTATATGTATTATGGTGTGCTTATGGATGCTGTATGATGGAGCCAATACATTATGATGTGATGTTTGTAAATTCCTATGTGTCTTTTAAATCTTGCTAAATCATTCACGTTAAGCGGGCTCACGTTTTCAATTATGTTTTTTAAAAAATGGCTCGTAATTTCACTAAGTATTTTCAAAGCATGATTAAGGAACTAAAGCAAAGAGTAGAGTCTAGTAATTAATAGAACCCCTAGGTGTATTGGGTTAATTATTAGGGTGTTAGATTACTCCCTGTCGTCCTCGGGCGTTACATAACCACTTCCGCTTGGTTCGTCCCTAAAACACACCGTACTAAAAGGTGTAAGTTCTAATACCATTTGTAACATCCCCACTGCTGCTTTATGGATTGACGACTATCCCCACAAACTAACATGGGTCTTTTCAGTGTGTTTTGTCCTCACTCACATGCTTCCTGGGAAAACTTCCCAGGAGGTCACCCATCACAAAATTACCCCAAGTCAAGCATGTTTAACTGTGAGTTCTTTCATGATGGGCTACCAAAAGAAAGATCCATCTTTGTGACATAGGTAGTACCAATCAATTCATATAAGCCCTCTTTAACTATCTCAACCTATAGAGACTTAGATCTCTCTCATTCGGGTGTGTAATTGGTTCATTCATGCACCCCTTGCTCTGAGGCAGGAGCTGCTCTTTATTTGCCTTCTTCACCGCCTTACCACTCCCGCCTCGTCCCGGGCATTACACTCACTAATAAAGCTCAAATAAATTTTTAAATAATTTTTCGGGTGTTACACATGCTTGTGTTTGGACTCTAGTTTCAAGATGGTTATAAACTTTTGAATAGAACATTAACTGATCCTCACATCGAAGACCAGGATGGAGTGAATGCTTCAATTTGAGTAGCCAAATTAAGCAGTAAGAACTAGTTAACATGAACATACCTATTGTATTTGACACATTAATAAATGGACTAGGATCAGTTCAATCCTTGCCAAATTTATGTATATCTATAAATATATAAATGACCAAACTAATTGTGTAACACCTAATATTTAACCCTATACGCCTAGGACGTATCAAGACTAATTATTAGTTATTACTTCTCTATAAATTCATTTATAAAATACTTAGTGGAAAATACGGTAAAATTTTTTTTTTTTTTGAAATGATTTATATAAAACAAAGTGCGAGCCTTTGCGCATAACATAAACAACGTGAAGCGGAAGAACAAATAAAACATACAAAACATAAGCATTAAAGAACACATCTGTAACACCCTAATATTTAACCTAACACGCCTAGGACGTATTGAGATTAATTATTAGTTATTACTCCTTTTTCCATTCTTTAAAATCATCTTATCAAAATACTTAGAGGAAAGTATGGGTAAATTTTTATTTATTTATTTATTTATTTATTTTGTTTTGTTTTTACTTGGAAAACAAAGTATGAGCCACGCGAACCTACGTCGTATCTTGCACACACATAATAAAAGCATAATAAGATCATACATCAAACACATCACAACAATATAAATATCACAAAATCCATAATTATATATAAAGATCAAATCGTTCCTCTTTGCGCAATAAGACATACAAATACCAACGTAAATAACACCCGAAGGAAAAACAAACTAATTAACTTTCTCCATTCACTAAGTATGCCTAGAATGAGTCGACTCGTCCCGTGTAGCTAGACGTCCGTTGGGTGAACATGGGCACCTCGACGGGGGCGAGTGGCACCTCTACGATGGGCTGAGTGACAGCCTCCTTCAGCATCGTTACCCCCCATATCTCCGGAACAGATCCGTTGGAAGAGTGATGAGAAGGTGAATCCTCTGAAGGGTTCGAACACGATCCAGTAGAGTAAGGTGGTGATCGGGGTATGTACTCTGGGAAATTCCGAACGGCGGATACACGAACGGAGGGGATACCTGGGGTACTCTGGGTGCGCTCGTTCGAAGACGAACTCATCTGCGAAAGGAGTAGTGGGAGAGAAGTGTACGCTATTAACAGGGTGCGCAAATGGACGGGACATAAAAATATAAACACGAACAGCACAACGACCCATGAAATAATATGACCGGTTTGCGGGTCAAAGTGCATTTCCCAAGCTGGTGCATCAACGTGGATTACGAACGTTGCCATTGCCCTCTGAAGACGACATGGAAAAGAAAAGTAGAGGGAGTGAGAAACTTATAGAAGAATCTCAGTAGGCTTTTACCTCTTAATGCATTATGTCATCATTATCGTCCTCAGGAACCTCAGGATTTGTTATGAAAACGTGAGCATGCATAAAGTTCATTCATTAATTTTCCAAATACCTTTAGTCGAGGTCTGTGTCTTTTAACATGGATCTTACTGTTATGAATGCAACATACTATATCATGAACGCATGTCCATACCATATGCAAGATATAATAGAATGTATATTGAATGAATATAACACAACAAATGCGACATCAATCATTCTTTTAGGTGACTTAAACTTCTTATTCTCTTTTCCTTAGGGGCCACCCTAAATATTCTCTCATCTTGAGAGTTCTAGATTATGAGCTCATACTGACTAGTCGTCACTAGTCTATACTTATCCTCTTGACAAGTTAAATTCCCGACTTCAAGAGTACGGGTTAGGGGGCATAGGAACACCTTTCATAACCATTAATTCCTGGAGTCTAAAGGGTCCTTTTCTTGGATCACCTCTCATAACCTTTAATTCTGGAGTCTAGAGGATCACTTCCATATGTTTTATGTCACCTTGATATAGGCATGATAAATAAGAGATGCATTGTAAGCATAAAATTATAAACACATATCATATTCACAAGTCTTCATGAATCATGCATCTTGATCAATTAATTGTAACCTCATCATGCTGCAATATCCTCATATAAACGTTCACAAAACATGTATCACACCTTGCACATATCCAATAAGCATGTTATTTTGCATAGAAACATACTTTCTGCACACTTTCGTTTTAGTAATCAATTACAGGATCTACTAATCGATTACATAGTTCATATTTTCGAAATAGGCATGAATAGGCTACCGATAATTGATTACAGAGAATGGTAATCAATTCCAGGGACTCCAAGTTTCGAAAACTAAGGTCTTGACACCCTTTGAATTGCTTTTTCATTTTATCCCGTTATACTTTTCTCTTAAATTTTACTCTTGTTGGCTCAATTTAAAACAGTCACCTCATCAAAATACTTACGTCCCAAATAATCAATTCTATTTGTTCATCATAGAAATAAAATTCCAAGATATTGAAAGCACATGAAGCCTTAACATAAAATAATTCTCAACTGTAGGCCTGTTATCATTATAAGGCCGAGATTACATGTTAGAAATATGTCCATGGTTTAAAATTTCCATTTAAGATAAAAGGAGCAAGTCTTTGAGCTTCAGAGGTTTAGGTGATAACTAAAATCATAAACATGTCATGCAATCTTATTCTTAATCTTGATCATTATAAGGTGATAACTTGAAAATATAGATATGATATGCAAGACTTGAAATATAAACATGATGTGATGACTTGAAATATAAATATGGATGTTCATTTACTTATCTTGAAAGATTAAAATGATGACTTGAAGTATAAATATGAATGCAAAGCTTGAAAATTAAACATGATATGCAAGTTCATTTTCTTATCTTTGAGAATTAAAGTGATGACTTGAAATATAAACATGATGCAAAGCTTGAAAATTAAATATGATATGCAAGTTCATTTCTTTATCTTTAGGAATTAAAGTGATGACTTGAAATATAAATATGATGCGAAGCTGAGAATTAAACATGATATGCAAGTTCATTTCCTTATCTTTAGGAATTACAGTGATGACTTGAAATATAAATATGATGCAAAACTTGAAATTAAATATGCAGACTTAAAATTAAATATGCAAAGCTCAAAATTAAATATGCACAGCTCAAGATTAAATATGCAAAGCTCAAAAATTAAATATGATATGCAAGTGCTTGAAACATAAACATGATATTGCAAGTTCCTTATTATATCTTGTTAAGCTCAAAACTCAAGACTTCTTAAAGAATGAATTCTTTAACTCCAATTAATCTTATCAAAGAAGAAGTGAGCTTTAGAGTTCTTCATACCATGGTTCCAAGAACCTTTTTCCACGAACTCATCATCAAGCTCAAAAAGAATCAGTTTAAAGGAAACTAACAATTTTTCCATCAATCTTTTGACAACAAGAATTAAACCTTGAGCTTTAGAGGTTCATTATATGATAGATACACAACCATCACCATGATTCCTCATCATCAAGCCATGGTCATCATCAAGCTAAGAAAATCAAAAATTAAAGGAAAGAACAAGAGAAAGAACATAAAATAAACTCCCTACCAAGTTGTTTCTTTAATCTATGGTGGAAATATGTTTGTTTGAGGTTGAGAACTTGGATCAAGGATGAGGATGAAGCTTCTTGGATATGGAGGAGGAAGAAGAAGAAGGCTTAGTGTTCTTGAGAATTTTGTAGAGTTTTTGAGCAAAACTTGAGCAAAATCACTAAAAGGAAGTAAATGGTAATGAAATGGTGTTTGCAAGTGGATTATTTATAGAAAAAATCAATGATGGTGGCTGATTGAAGCTTGGAATTTCGTGGCCAACTTGGTCCCATGGAGGGATATTTGTGGCTTCATGACAAAACAAGATATTTATGATATCATATGATAATATATTTAATTAGGTAGTAGTTTGCAAATTGATAACTTAGAGTATTTGATAAAAATCAAGTGTTTAACATTTACCATGGCAAGGTAAAAGAGTAATCTCATTTTAGTAATAGAGTTAATCTCAATTGGGTTAAAAATTAATTAGTAACAAAAGTCCTAATCTTAAGACACAGTAAGAAAGTGAGCTAGATTTTCCTTAATCTTTACATTTTCGATTTTGTAATTTAGAAAGAAAATTAAATTTTTCCTAAACAATTTGTAAACTCTAATTACCTTAGGTAATTATTTTTTTTTACCTCCAGTAATTATTTTTAACCCAAGGTTAAAAAATTTAATTAAAAAATTTGAACCCAATATCGTCTTAATTACTTAAGTACCCTTATTAAGCATTAACTAGGGGCAAAATGGTAATTTCACATAAAACTCTCCGGAATTACCTGAACGTTTTAGTATAACCTTTTTAGGCTTCCTGGGTGATGACGGTTCAAACATTGCTCAAACTCAGGTTAAATTACCAGGGGCAAATTGGTAATTTTGCACAACAGAAAAAAATCGGGCATTACATTTCTCCCCTCCTTAAAAGAATTTCGTCCTCGAAATTTGTTACCTGTAAACAACTTGGGGTACTGCGTTTCATTTCTGATTCCAATTCCCATGTAACATCTTCTGCTTTACCATTTCCCCATGTCACCTTGACCAAATGTACGACTTTGTTTCTTAATTGTTTAACTCTTCTATCCACGATCCTTGTAGGTAGTAAGTTGAAAGTCAGGTCCTCCCTTAATTGTACTTGTTCTGGTTCTAACACATGACTAGGGTTCGATTGATATTTTCTTAATGAGAAACATGGAAGACATTGTGTAGGTTGGACAAAATGGGTGGTAGAGCTATCTGGTAGGCTCTGACCCTACTCTTTTAAGGATTTCAAATGGACCAAGAAATCTAGGGCTCAACTTCTTAACTCTCATCGCTCGCCCTATACCTTGTGGGGTGATCCTAAGGAATACATGTTCTCCCTCTCGAATTCCAATGGCTTCCGTCGCTTGTGGCATAGCTCTTCTGTCTACTTTGAGCAGGAGAATCCTATCCCTAATCCTTTTAATTTGTTCCGTGGTTTCCCTTATGACTTCAGGTCCTAACATGCCTTGCTCTCCGAGTTCATACCAACACAGGGGTGATTGACACTTCCGTCCGTACAGGGCTTCATACGTCCATACCAATGCTTGCATGATAACTATTGTTATATGAAAACTCGATCAGTGGCAAGTACTTATCCAGCTCCCTCTTTGGTCCAATACACATGCTCTTAACATATCTTCTAGGGTTTGTATGGTCCTCTTGACTGGCCATCCGTTTGAGGGTGGTATGCCGTGTCAAGCAGAGCTTGAACCAAACGCCTTCTGAAAGGCTCCCCAAAACGTGACGTAAATCGCGGATCACGATCCGAGATTATTGTCGTCGCTCCATGCAACCTTACAATCTCTTGGATATACAACTGGGCTAACTTATCCAATGAATAAGTTACCTTAATAGGCAAAAAGTGAGCCGACTTCGTTAGTCGGTCCACGATTACCCATATGGCGTCATGGCTAGCTTGGGTCTTAGGTAGACCTGTCACAAAATCCATCGAGATACTCTCCCATTTCCACCCGGAATGGACAAGGGTTGCAACATTCCCGAAGGTTTTTGGTGCTCAATTTTCACCTTCTGACAAACTAAGCACTTACTCACCCATGCGGCCACATCCTTCTTCAACCCGGGCCACCAAAACATCTTTTTCAGGTCCTGATACATCTTGGTAGTACAGGATGAATGGTGAAATGGCTCTTGTGAGCCTCCCCTAAGATCTCCCTTCGGAGGTCACCACTTGCTGGTACGCAAATTCGACCTTCGAACCTCCATATCTTATCTACTCCTTGGTTAAAACCCTTTAGCTTCCCTTCCCTTCCTGCCTCCAGGGTTTCTTTAACTCTATGTCCTTCTGTTGGGTTTGAGTGACCCTCTCCTTAAAGTCACTTGTTATACTAGATGACACATCTTTATGCTCTCTGGTCACAGACATCCCTAAGTTTAGGTCCCTAAACTTCTCGATCATCTACTTCCTTCACCATCATATGAGACAATTGTAGTGACTTTCGACTCAAAGCGTCAGCCACTACATTGGCCTTGCCTGGATGGTAGTTCAACCCAAAATCATAATCCTTCAAGAACTCCATCCATCTCCTTTGCCTCATATTCAACTCCTTTTGATCAAAGAGATACTTGAGACTCTTATGATCAGAAAATACTTCGAACTTCACTCCATACAAATGGTGTCGCCACACCTTCAAGGCAAATACCACGGCTAACTCAAGATCATGGGTGGGGTAGTTTACTTCGTGTGGCTTGTTGTTGTGGATGCATAGGCTACCACTTGCCTATTTTGCATCAACACACATCCCAATCCTTTCCCCGATGCATCACAATATACCTCCAACGGTGCATTAGGGTCAGGTAAAACTAATACTGGGGTCGTGGTTAATTTTACTTTCAGCTGAAAACTCTTCTCACATTCTGGGTCCAACAAAAGGGGCATTCTTTCTAGTGAGTTTAGTTAAAGGTAAGGATATCTGGAAAATCCTTTAATAAACCTACGGTAATAACCGGCTAATCCCAAAAGCTCCTTATCTCTCTCTTCCTATGGTAGTCTCTCCAGCTCATCACGACCTCTATCTTACTAGGATCCACAGCAATACCTCCTTTTGACACCACATGACCTAAGAATTTTACTTCCTCCATCCAAAACTCACACTTAGCTAACTTGGCATACAACTTTTTCTCCTTCAGGACCTCCAAAACCAACTTTAAGTGGCATTCATGCTCCTCGTGGGTCTTCGAATAGATGAGTATATCATCTATGAAAACTATCACAAACTGGTCTAAATAGGGTCTAAAGATCCTATTCATATAGTCCATGAACACAGCAGAGCATTAGTCAATCCAAATGACATCACCGTAAACTCAAAGTGGCCATACCGTGTCCTAAAAGCGTCTTGGGTATGTCCTCATCTCTCACCCTAATCTGGTGATATCCTAACCTCAAATCAATCTTAGAAAACACCACCGCTCCTCTTAGCTGATCCATCAAGTCGTCAATCCTAGGTAGGGGGTACTTATTCTTCCTCACTCGTTCAGCTGCCTATAATCTATGCAGTCTCATGCTCCCGTCCTTCTTTTTCACAAACAAGACCGGGCTCCCCATGGTGAAGCACTAGGCCTCACAAACTTCTTCTCCAACAGCTCCTCTAACTGCGCCTTTAACTCTGTTAGCTCTAAGGGTGACATTCTATAGGGTGCTATGGAGATAGGCCCTCTCCGGAACCAACTCTATGGAGAACTCTACTTCTCTCACCGGAGGAACTCAGGTATATCATCCGGAAACACCTCGGGATAGTCTCTTACTATAGGCACCTTGTTAATGTCTTGCTCAAAGTCTACTTCACTAGCGGCTAGGAGAACATACCCTTTACTCTCTTCCCATAACAGTTGACTTTTACAGCACTTAGATAAAGATTTAAAGGTTTACTAGACATAACAAGGGTAGGAAGAAAGATAACAGACTTGGTATAGCAATTTAACATTACCCGGTTGGCATAAAGCCAATCCATGCCAAGAATTATGTCTAGACCATGCATAGGCAAACAAACTAAATCTAGAATAAAGGGTCTATTTTCAATAGTGAAATAACAGTTTAAGCAACACCTCCAGGTCTTACAGGTTTCCGGTAGGGTAGAAATAGTAAGATCAAAAGGAAGTTCAGACACATATAGTTGTAAAGATTCGACACTAGCATGTGAGATGAAAGAATGGGTTGCGCAGAATCAAATAGTACAGTTAAGGTTCTACCGTTCATTTCACACTTACCTTCTATAAGGCTTCTGGACTTTGCCGATTCTTCCACATTGACAGTGAAAACCCTTCCTTGGTGTTGTGGTCGGGATAAGGGGCGTCGGGTTCCTCATGTGCACTCTCGGGCATAGTGGCCTGGCTTCCCGCACTTAAAGCGACTCCTAGGCCCAGCAAGCAAGGTCGGTCCCGTGTGACTTCCCACATTTGGGCATTCGGGGTAGGTGCAGGTTTGGGGGGTATAATCGGACTCTCTGTGTCTACCCTTGGGACCATTTGATCCTCCATAATGAAAATTTCTTTGGGGGCCTTGTGGTTTGGATTGTGGCCTAACTCGGCCTGGCTGTTTGAAACTGGGGCCTAGGCTGTGGCTTGAAACTTGGGGCTTGCGACGCGCTTCTTGGTGAAGTTTCTGCCCTCGATGTGCTCAGCCTTTTCCCGTCTTCAATGATGCGGCACTTGTTGACTAGGGTAGGGAAATCCCTAATCTCTAAGTGTGCAACGCGACGTTGATCTCTCCTTTTAATCCTGCCTCGATTTAACGCACTTCCAGAACTCATCAGGATTTCCTTGGAAGATTCGGAGAACTTTATTAGTTCCTCGAACCTTGCGGTGTATTGTGGGATGCTCATCCCTCCTTGAGTCAGCTGCATGAACTCTATGTCCTTAGCATTCCACACAGATGCGGGGAAATACTTATCGTAGAAACTGGTTTTGAACATCTCCCAGTTGATCATAGTGCCAGATGCCTCCAACAATCTCTGAATGCCCGTCCACCAGAACTTACATCCGCCTCCAGCATGTAGGCAGCATAGGTCACCTTCTCTTCCTCGGTCAGGCAATTACCGAGAAGATCTTCTCCATGCTTTGATCCATTCGTCAGCATGGTTTGGGTTCAGAGTTCCTCTGAATGATGGTGGGTTCGCCTTTCGAAATTCTCCAAATCGGGCATGTTCCAGACTTTCCACATTATTAGGGTAGCGACCAGTGTCGTTCTGACGGTCCATCCGTTCAAACATCCTTCCAGAGCCCTTGCCATGTCCCTTAGAGCTCCATTGGTCACATTACCCTGGTCGTTACTATTTGGAGTCCTATTCTGTCGTGGTCGTGCCATTGGTCCCTGAGCACACACAACAGCAAACATGAGGTGATCAGGCTCAATACTTCATGTTAAGTGAACTAGTTACCATGGCACAAACACAAACAGCAGTCATGCATCCTTATCCTAAGGCTTATTATATCAACCAAGCAACTACACATGACATTACTACCGCATCATACTTGAGAAGCATAGTCAGTCCAATCCTTAGGCTCCGTGAGAATCAAACTCTTGATACCAAAATTGTAACACCCTAATATTTAACCTAACACGCCTAGGACGTATTGAGATTAATTATTAGTTATTACTCCTTTTTCCATTCTTTAAATTCATCTTATCAAAATACTTAGAGGAAAGTATGGGTAAATTTTTATTTATTTATTTATTTATTTATTTTGTTTTGTTTTTACTTGGAAAACAAAGTATGAGCCACGCGAACCTACGTCGTATCTTGCACACACATAATAAAAGCATAATAAGATCATACATCAAACACATCACAACAATATAAATATCACAAAATCCATAATTATATATAAAGATCAAATCGTTCCTCTTTGCGCAATAAGACATACAAATACCAACGTAAATAACACCCGAAGGAAAAACAAACTAATTAACTTTCTCCATTCACTAAGTATGCCTAGAATGAGTCGACTCGTCCGTGTAGCTAGACGTCCGGTTGGGTGAACATGGGCACCTCGACGGGGGCGAGTGGCACCTCTACGAATGGGCTGAGTGACAGTCTCCTCTTCAGCATCGTTACCCCCATATCTCCGAACAGATCCGTTGGAAGAGTGATGAGAAGGTGAATCCTCTGAAGGGTCCGACCACGATCCAGTAGAGTAAGGTGGTGATCGGGGTATGTACTCTGGAAATTCCGAACAGCGGATACACGGAACGGGAGGGGGATCCTGGGGTACTCTTGGTGCGCTCGTTCGAAGACGAACTCATCTGCGAAAGGAGTAGTGGGAGAGAAGTGTACGCT
>JAMLFY010000895.1:0-21000 GCA_030441495.1 Dalbergia oliveri
GTTTGTTTTGATAAGTGTTGATGTTTATCTCTTAGTCCATTTTCTTGAGCTTGATGATGATGTTCAAACCATAAGACTTCTTTGAAGACTTGGTGCCAAAAACTCTAAAGCTCACTTTATATTGTTTGATACATGTTGGGTTAAGGCTATTGATGTTCCTCTAAAGTCTTGCTTGAGCTCTAGTTAAGATAAAATAAGTTGCATCCATGTTTAAGTTTATGCCTTGCATATCATGTTTACTTTTGATGCCATCACTAAGCTCTCAAGAATAAATAAATGAACTTGTATTTCATGTTTAAATTTCCAAGCTTGCACTTCATGTTTATATTTCAAGTTATCACTTAATCTTTAAAGATAATAATGAGGTTGCATCTCATATTTATTTTATACTCTCACTTTACTTTATAATGAAGAGCAAAATAAAGTGCATAGCATGTTTATGTTTATGTCATCACCTAAATACTTTAGAGCTCAAAGACTTGCCCAAGTATCACAAGTAAAGTTTTAGAAATTGGAAGCTTTCCATGAGTGCCATTTTGACCTTGTGATGATGATGATGATGGACTTGATATGAGTTCATCTAATCATAAGTGCCAATAGCCTATGTCTTGGAATTTTTCTAAACTTAGGTGAACTTAGAAAGCATTATGAACTTGATTCCAGGTTTTAAATCCTTTTTGTGGGCAAAATAAATTAGCTACTACCATTACTCATGTTTACATGATTTTTGTAACACCCTAACTTTTATCCTTATATGCTCGAGTCGCATTTCGGTTAATTATTAGTCGTTATGTCTTTGTTTCATATTTTGACTTATCTTTTAAAATACAAGTAGGAAAATATGACTAAATTTTTCTTTTAAAACTTAAAACTTAAATGCAAGCTACGCTTACGCATAAATACTGATTAATGCACATAAGACATAGCAACCAAATGCACGTTATCATAGCAATCATAAATAAACCCTAGAGTAATCACAACATTATGGTAGTAGATTATAATCATAACATAACAATGATGTCCTTATAAATATAAGGACACCTAGGGGTATCAATTACACCAAACAACTTTAACTAACGCAGAACAGAATATTAGCAAAGCTAGACTAGTCTTCATGCTTCGCTGCACCCTTTGATCTGACTAGATGACGTGATTCCTATGCCCGCACCTCAAGGAAGATCATGAACATCCGCATCAATCACGTCTGGAGATGACACGGAGGGAAAAATAAAAGGGGTAAGAATACTTATACAAGATTTTTCAGAGAGCTCCCGTTTAACACAAGTGTCATCGTCATCGCCCAGCCACTTCGGGTTTCATTATGAAAGAGGTGTACATGCATAGATTCAATTTTATTTTTCTCAGATCCTATTATCCGAAGTGGGTTTCTTTTAGCATGAGTATTGATATTATAAATGCAACAGATATTTTATGTATGCATGGCAATGCTTGAGCATGATAGTTCACGTACTCAACATATATTACTTAATCATAAGCACCAATGGAACAATCACGAAACTTATGCATGTGCGTCTTTTGCTTTATCGTATTCAAACTCTTCGAGTTCCTTTCTTAACTTTTTCCACCCTCATACTCATCACCAAAAGTCCAACCAACATTCCGTCCTGATTTTAACATGGTCACCAAATCTCCTAATCACCTATCATCTAGGAATGAGTTCAAACCTAACTAGTTGTCGCTAGATTTTATATGGGAAAAAAGAGAGGGAAATCATATCTCTTTCTTGGATCACCCAGTACAACCCTTAACTTGAAAAGTCATAATAGGATCATTTCCTCACTATTATATCTTGTATGGATGCAACATGAGCATACAACCATATAACATCATATAACATACCCTCTATTCATATCTCATATTCTCATGCATTGTAAACATAGTATACCATGTCATCATAGCAACATGCCATACATCCATACATTCTCATACTCACGGTATTTAAAACATTCACATATATCAAAGCAATACTCACTTGATCTCATTCTTACCTCACATCCCCTTATTTTAAGATATCTTATGCTTTGGCCCTCACGGGTCCTAAACTTGTGTTCTAGTCATCCTAATACCCATAATAGTTCTTTATAACACCTAAGGGATCATTACTTACAATTCCCACAAAGATTTATGTTTACTAATATATCCAAACAGTGTGGCATCACTTAGGCAGAAAATTATCATACGCTTACGGGGTTTTAGAATCTTCGTTTTTGACCCTTTCTAAGTTTTGTCTTCGCCTAAGGCTCTATATTCAACCCCTAAACCAATTACAAGGGATTCCTACACATATCCACTAATTATAAACCATTTTTCTTAAGTTCAATTATGCTGGAACAGAATTTACCATTCTTGGGTCTAAGTGTTCTAGAATTCTCATTTTAAGTCCTTTCTAGTTACTTGTTCTTTCCTAACTTCCCTAAATCGTTCCTTGCTTCACTCAAACATAATTTTACACATTTTAACACCATAAAATAGATTTAATACAGTGGCCAAGTACACAAGGCAGAATTGAAAAGTATAGCTCATATAAGTCACATAATCTCATGATTTAAAAGCATATAAGTTGCTACTTTTCTCTTGGAACAATTTAGGAAAATCAAAACTCTTTTAGAAACCAATTAGTCTCATTAAAATCACACAAATATGGGTAAGGTCAGTAGCTAAAATAATTTATTCATAAATTAGATTTAAAACATAAAATCTTGTTCACAACATTCTTTAAGTACACCTAAGCTTAGAAAAATTCCAAGACATAGGCTATGGGCACTTATGATTAGATGAACTCATCTCAACCATCATCATCATCACAAGGCCGAAATGGCTTCCTTGGGATGCCTCCATTTTCTAAAACTTTATATAAGATACTTGGGCAAGTCTTTAAGCTCTAGGAAATTTAAATGATGACATAAACTTAAACATGCTATGCACTTGTTTTACTCTTCATTATAAAATAAAGTGAGAGCATAAAATAAATATGAGATGCAACCTCATTATTATCTTTAAAGATTAAGTGATAACTTGAAATATAAACATGAAATGCAAGCTTGGAAATTTAAACATGATAATGCAAGTTCATTTAGTTATTCTTGAGAGCTTAGTGATGGCATCAAAATAAACATGCTATGCAAGGCATAAACATAAACATGAGTGCAATTTCATTTTATCTTAACTAGAGCTCTTACAAGACTTTAAAGGAACATCACAACCTTAACCCAAATATGTATCTTAACAACATAAAGTGAGCTTTAGAGTTCTTAGCACCAAGACTTCAAAGAAGTCTTTGGATTTGAACTTCATCATCAAGCTCAAGAAATGGACTAAGACATAAACTTCAACACTTATCAAAGCAAACATAAAGGAAACTACTTATATTCTTTATTTTATTGCTCATGGGCTTCAATCTAGAGTAAACTCTTAGAACGGCCGACCAACTTTAAGGTTGGCAAGGGTAAGCTTAGAGCTCTTTGAAAACATATGATTAATTTTCTTAACAAAACTTTTAGTGATCTACTTAACATTTTTATCAAACTTTGTTCAAAGAAAGGAAAGAAACTGAAACTTTGAGGAGGATAAGGAAAGGAAAAAACTGAAACCTTTGAGCAAGAAAAAGGAAAGAAACCAAAGCATATATGGTCCAAGACCAAGCTTTTCAAGCTTTAGAGGTTTCTCACATGGCATCACAAGACCATTATCTTGAAACCTCATCATCAAGCCAAAGTTTTTCTCATGAAAAGGCTACAAGGCCGAAAAAGAAAAAAAGGAGGAAAGACTTGAAAAACCAAGAGAAAACTAGAACCTTTCTTGAAGAAACCAAGTAAAACTTTGAAATAAAACCCCTACCTAAAGAAGTCTTGAAAGAAATGAAAGAAAGCTTGGATCCTTGATGAAATGAGAAGACAAAATCTTCTCTTGGATGGCAATAAGGATTCAACCAAGGGAGAACACAAGGAAGATGGATTTTCCTTGAAAAAGTAAGCTTGGAAATGGAAAGGTTTGGTGTTTGAGAGGTGGTTTGAGGTAGGGGAATGGTGGTTCAAGGTTGTTTGTGGTGGTGGAAAGGTTTCTTTGATGGTGGAGGAAAAAGAACAAGATGAAGAACAATTGAGAGGAAAAGAAAGAAAATTGGAAGAAAGCTTAATTTGGCAAATTATCTAAAGTGTAACCAAGTTCTCTAAAGCTTGGTATTTATAGAAAAATTTCAACAATAAGGCTGCAAAGGGAGGAGGAAGGCCAAAGGTATTCATGGCCTTTGGGGAAGAAAATATCTTCAAACTTTAGTCATTCAAAGGCATGGTTGAAAGCATGGCTAGGTATGGTTCAAAGTATGGCTTGAGGTATGGTCTTTGAGTGAAACAAAATCAACATGTGACACAAATGGGGGAGGATGAATTCGGCCAGATTTTCCAACCAAGGGGGAGAAAGAAATTGTCCATGTAATTGTGGTTTAGTGATATGTTTAGGTGTTTCTTTGATTAAGGTTTTGATTATGAGTTTGTAAGAAAGTGTTTAGGTGAGGTAATAGTTGATTAAGGTTGTCAAGACTTGATTAGGGGGGTGATCTTGCTAACTTAACAAATTAAAATCATTCTTTAGTCAAATGAAGGTATGGGCACAATTCCTTAATTTAAGGAATTGGAGAGAGAAACACTATTCAAGATTCCATGACTAGAAATCTTGAATCAAAAGATGCAATTAGAGTTTAACCAAGCAATCTTAGGTTCTAATTAACCTTAATAAATTATTTTGACTCTAGATTAATTATCAAAATAAATTAATCTTCGATTAGAGCCTAATATTGCTTAGGTTTACTTAATTACGTCATTAGGCTCACTGTACACTGTTCTATGGGCAAAATGATAATTTTGCACTAAAACCTGGACCTTTAGGCAGAACTAAACATCCAAAACCACTCATGAACATCATTCAAACTTCCTGGAAAAGTTCTGGACTAAACGGAACCTTTACCCACGTAAAACGTTGCAGGGTATTTTGGTCATTTTGAGCCGAAAGTTCGAAAAACGAGATTTTCACCTCGGATATCAAACATAACAGTTACAATCCCCTTCAAACATTGAGTTGACCCATTTGAGGGCCAGTCGGCTTCCTCAACTTTGGGAAAATGACCTTAGGGCATTTTGGTCATTTGTACTCAAACAGAAAAATTAGGGCATTACACCAGACCTCTTAGAGCACCTGTGCCCATGTAGTAGAGAGGATAGCCTTCTTTTGCATTTTGTTTATTAGAGGTTATCTAGTCTAGGCGCACCCAAAGGAGCGGGAGAGAGGTCTTTTATTTTGCTTGTTATAGCTATTTTTTATTCATAGATATATATTTGTATATTTCCCAACCTTTGTTGGTGGGCATGATATAACTTTCTTCTTGTATATTTTGGGTATGTAAAGTGGAACGTTTAACTATTGATGATATATATGTAAATGAGTATGATCTCAATTGTTCATGGTTTGTGATGTTCTGTTTTATGTATGCCTATGTCTTGCTATGATTTTCGTCCTTGTTACGCTAGGGACGTGATGTAGTTCAGTATGTATGTGTGGCTCACATTTTGATTTAAGTTCAAAAAAATTTTACTCGTATTTTCACTAAAGTATTTTCAAAAGTTAAAAGTAAGAACTGGACCAAAAGAGTAACGACTAATAATTAACTTAAGCGCGTCCTAGGCGTGCTAGTTTGAATATTAGGGTGTTACATAATTTATTCCTGTATGTGCGGCTCATGTTACCAATAAGAAATCATGGAGATGAAAGAAGTGATAGTAGTGCTGATGATTCACCTAGTGATCAACAACAGAGTGATGATGAAAATCCTGCACTTTCAGATTAACTAAGGTGTTCAATTTTATATGCAGTATTATTATGAAATTAATTGAAATTTCCTAATTTAATTAATGTTTTGTTGTGGATTATTTTTAATTTTTTATGGCTGGTAGAGGCAAAGACCGACCTAAAGGTCGGTTTACCCACCACCACCTTAGCTACTACCCCTCCCACTACCTCTACCGTCCCTTCCACTATCTACCCTTCCACCACCTCCACCTCAGTCCCTACCATCAGCACCACAGGCTTCAGGATGATGCCCATTCCTGGGTATGCTAGGCTCTCACCCCTCCCGTATTCACACTCATAGCCTACTCGCAATACCCCTCCCTAGCCCTACCACTACGCCTAACCCTACCACTGCCTTGGCTCCAAGCCCGCATTGATCAGACTCCTCCTTCTCAACTGGGTCAGGCACGGATCCGATGGAAAGCCTATCGGCCCAGTGGCAGGCCACTTGGGCCTGATGGTAGACTACTCAGGATTAAGCCAGACGATAAAGACAGGAAAGTTGAAACATGTTTTTTATTACATTTTAATTTTACATTGCTTATGATATTTGAGTAATTTTGATTATTTTTGTTATATATTTCATTTATGTAATAGTTTTCATCCATTTGTGGTGGCCCACTATAGGATCACAGAGGTTATAGAGAGTCGATATAACCATCCGTGGTCCAAATGGACTAATATCCCTCCTAATGTCAAGGAGTCGTGGTGGAAGGAATTGAAGGTAGTTCTATGATTGCTTCATTTTTGTTAAAATATATGTTTGTATTATTTAATTACATGCTTATATACAATCACTTATGTGCTATGAATTTATATATGTAGAAAACATTCTACATTCAGCCCAAGCATGAGCCCACAATGAAAAGGGCTTAGAGGATTAGGTCCTCCAAGAGAATGCTAGATATTTTCATGATGTCCGTAAGCAACACATGAATAGCTCGTGGCTGAATAATGTCATCTTTGCTAAGCTAACGCCACTGGGCTAGCGACATGACCTTTAAGAATAGGTCGGGTAAGGGAAAACAAACCGAGCCTCATAGAAAGGCGGGTCATTGGACACGAGTGTGTTGAGCACCCAGGAGGCACCCGTAAGCATTTGGTAATTCTTTAATCTTTCTACATTTTATAATAATATTTACTATATTTGAATTATGGCAAATACTATATTTTTATGACTTCATTACCCAAGTATAACCCCATTCTTAAGCCATGTTATCATACTCGAGAGTTGTTACTTATTAATTAGCAGACCTTTCTTAATTATCTATAGCAAGCTTGATTCACGTGCGAAATAACTAAGCGTATTTCTATTAGAACATATTACAAGTAAACACCATATTCGTTGAATACACAGCTAAAATACAAAAGGAAGCTCCTCTATGAGCTTTAGTACATGTTTGTCCTCAAATACATTTACATACATTTTCCATCCCACTAAGTACAACAGAATAAAACGGTAACTACTATACTATTGCAGTCCCACATTCCTTTGCATAGCAGCATCATCGTCCTCTGGCTTAACCTAGAGGCGACATGGAAGCACAAACCATAGGGGTGAGAATTTTAAAATTCTCAGTAAGGAAACTCTGCAATCACAATCATAATGTCATCGTCATTGCCCCAGCCACTTCGTTTATTCAAACTGATCATGCAATATATTCTAAAGGTTCATTTTAAAGTTCCAAAATCATCCTTCCGAAGTGGGTAGCTTTTAACAATCAGTCGTACGTGTACATATATCTAGAAGCTCAAACACAGAGTAAGTAAATCTACTTAAAGTATTTCATATGATATGGATGATGCATGTGTCAAATACAGTAAAGTTATCTCAAAGTGACCTGGTTTCCATCATGGCTATAGAAAGCCAATTAGTGCATTTTTCTCTTTTCATTGACATAGGAAAGACTTGGTTTATACCCAACGCGTATTTTCAGTGGACAACTCCACAATAGATCCGTTTATACCCAACGGGTATTTATAGTGGATCACACCACACAAGGGAAATAGACTACTTATCAGGACTAAGCTCATTCCTATACATGGTCATCGAACTTCATTTTTACCATTTAGGAATCCCACACAGATCTATTCCTAGCCGATACGTCTACCGACTCAAAATAAATTTTGGGAAGTTACTACTTTCGCCTTCCCTCATTCAATCTAAGTCTTGTTTCTATTTTGTCCTTATGTCAGAATATGCACAATTGAAATTTATACATTCTCTTTCTCAACTGCATGCACAAGCCATATATAGGCATTCATTTATAGTAAAATTCTCATTCTTTTCTCAAACTTCAATCTTTTAAAGTCTATGGCATGCATTTATGTGTCACAAGTCACATGGCCAAACACTTAATATCAAATACTCATGTCATACTAGAACCCAAAGTGCCATTACTTCATCAATTCGAAGCATTGTGGCATTTCTAGCAAAATGGTAGAATTTACACCATTGTACCACAAATTAAATTGCCCATCAAAAAATCAATTCAAAGGTTCTAAAAATTACTCAAGACACTTTAATGTGTCCCCAAGGTCCCATTAAAATTTCAACACAAACGGAGCTTTCTAACTCCTTCAATAAATTGTACAAAACCAGGTCAGGGACCACCAATTCACAGCTCAGAGAGTTCTCATAATTTTTAACCCCATCAAATGATTGAACCAATGCATAATAAAATTTACAGTGATATTTAAATATGTTATTAACTTCGTGTAAAAATTTCAAGGGCTAGTTCAATCATTTGCTATGGTAATAAAATCGAATGACTTTATTGCTTCAGTTTCAACATTTCAGGCAGCATCAGTCTCATTTGGTTTCTGATTTTTTGAGGTAGTAAAAATTAAAATCAACACCCAAGAAAATTCATGTAGTTATTTTAAGATATTAACTCCAACATATACTTTTTTTAGCTCATGAAAATACCCAAAAATATACCAGAAAATTCGTGAATGTACCCTGAAAAAACCAAAATCCTAGTCTAGCCCAAACTTCTTTTGATAAAAATCATTTTTTAACAACATCCAAACACACAACCAAAATTGATACATCAATATCAGCATCATATCATTCAATACCACTAAAATATTCTGACATAGATCAACCCAAAACAGATCAGAAAAATTTGACAAAAAAAGACAGCACAAACCCTACTTGTAGCAACTTAGTGGATCCTTGGCTCCAAGATGATCCAAGCCTGATTCCTTCCACTCCAAAGCTCCCAAACCAACTTCAAACCCTCCTTAAATCAATGAGGGAGTGAGGTATCAAGGTGAGGATTGATGGAGATTTGAGATTTTAATCGGTTAGATTTGTAGGTATTAATGTGTAGAACAAGTTTAATGAAGGAACTTTGAGGTTTCCACAACTCTAGGCTAGGGTTTTTGGGCTTACAACTCAAGATCAAGCTCAAGAAGATGAAAATGGTGGCTGGTTCTTCTCTCCTTGAAGGCTGCACGAAATTTTGAAGAAGAAAATGATAAGTTTAGGTGGCTTGGAGGATAAGTTGATAACTTGTTTATTTTGTATTGAATGCTTAAAGATATTTTGTGCTAAAGCAAAATGGATGGCTAAGATTTAATCTTGGATTCCAAGATTAAATCTTGGCCTTCCACATGTCCTAAAAGGATAAGCTTTGACCATTTGTGGTGACTAAAAATATCTTTCTGTTAAAAGCACGCCGAAATTTTACCGAACGGGTAAACATCGTCCCGATTAACCATATTGCCTGAAAATTAATTTTAAGTATAAAATTATCATTCCCACCTATTTCTAACCTTATTTCCATGTTTTCCTAATTTCGGCACCTCCGGGGCTAATCTAGGTTTAGCTGTCCCAGCCTAAAGTTACTATTCATTGGCCCGAATTTTTTTTTTTGAGGTTGATGGGCCGCCCTCATCATTGCTAAACTATTAAATTTTTTAAATTACGATTAATAAAGCTCAAATTAATTTTTAATTAAATTTTAGGGTGTTATACCCTCTGACAGGGTGAGCTATTTTGGGAAACTCACACTCGAAATGGTGAGCAGAGAGGGCGCCTGGAAAGGTCTGGGTAGACCCTCGATCCAAGGTGACTTATGTAAGTTTAAATTTAGACATATCTTTACTTAATGTTTATTATTACTTTCATTTATGTCATAATTATTACTTACAACATGTTTTATCTTTTTTTCCTTTGCAATGCGAGTTACAAACTTGTGGGAGTAGGTCCAAACCCAGTACCAGGCCCGGTGGTTGAGGCTGGGCCTAATCCTGACATTCCTCCTTCTTCAAACAAGGAGGATGTTTGGCTCAGTTGTTGGCGACCCATACAAGGGTCGCATATATGAGATGGGGTACTACCCTAAGAGTATATCCTCTATCCTTCGCACTGGATCAACTACTTGGGATGATGCCCTAAGAGAGCATGTCCATGCCCTTAACCAGGAGTTGCAGGCAGGCCCAGTTGATCCAGGAACAGGAGGGAGTAGCAGGGCAGCCCCTCCAGGCTCTAAGACCAACAGGAGGCTGGGCAGTTGTGAGCAGAGGCAGAGAGATCTAGAGCTTAAGCTCTCATTGGAGCAGGAAGCAAAAAGTAAGGAAGGAGACCAGTTCTGGAAGATGAGGAGAAGATCACTGTAGATGTGATGACCTTCTTTCAAAACATGAAGCTCAGGATCCTTCAGCTTCAAAGACGCTCCCCAGATCCCATTCCCCATATCCCACTCCCCTCCATCTCTGAAGGCCACTCATAGTCGGATGGTGTGGATGAAGATGATGGTTCAGACAATGCCGCCGCCAGGATGATGTCGATGCCCAAGAGTTCAGCTAGTTTTTATCTAGCTTTTTTTTTTCCATTCTGGATTTTTTGACATTATTTTTTTTCCATTCTGGATTTTTTTTTACATTTATTGTAATTTGTATATATTTTATTATCATAATTGGCTATTTTATTTAATCAGTTTAATTTATTCATTATATTATTTTCTTATTTAATATCAATTTAATTGATGATTACATAAATAAATAAATAATAAATTACCGATCACTTCATAATTAAATAGGGCAAAAATAAAATGTTACTGATGGGTAAAACCGTCGTAATGTGAAATATTTTTAAAATCAATTGTTTTCCATAAATCAATATACCATCGGTAATATACTAAGAAAATTATTTTATTTATTTAAATACCCGTCAGTAAATTAAATAAACCCATCAGTACAAATATACCGCCTTTTATATAATTGTCCTGACGGCTAAATATTTTATTACCTGTACACGCATCAAAAATAATTGATGGATTTATTTATATTTTGTCAGTAATATTCATTGATGGCTTGGAAATGAATGCCCACGTATCCGTAAACCCATCAATATAAATCTAACCCATTGAAATACCCGATAAAGGCGTAATTTCCGTGCATTTCTTGTAGTGAATGTCATCAATGAAAAGTATTCCTCATTATTTAAATCAAAATCATGCATGCTTTGGTTAGATTACAAGTTATAATATGATGCATATACAAATCATGAAAGAGTGAAGTCAAATAACCTACAGTGGAAAAGCTTGTGACAAGGTTTCATTTTATCCTAATTTTTTCTATTATTTTCTTTTTAAAGTTTGTGACAATTTTATAGAATAGATATATCATATATGGAGATTAGGAATACAGTGGGAGCAAATAACTTGTTTCGTTAATAATTAAAAAGCTACCAAAGAGTAGAGACAAGCTTTCACTCACATTGCATACTCTTTCTCCTTTCAGCAAAACTTCCCTTTTTTTTCCAAATAATTTTCAATCTCAAATATGAGTACTTAAATACATTCCATCAACATAAATTTGATCAAGTGCAAATATGGAAATTAAACCAAGTGCATAAAAAATGGACACATTAAAAAATGCTATACATTAAACAATACATTCACATATGACCACTCCACTCAAAAGCTAACCTACCACATGTACCTACATGGGATAAAATCTAGACTTAGCAACAATAAATAACAAAAATAATTAAAAAAAACTCCACATGCATTCTGAAAGTCACCAAAAAATTAAAAAAACCACATTATTTGAAGACCCCACATGTAGTACAGTGAGTGACATTTTCAAAGCTATTTAACAAAAAGAAACTTTCACTTTCTCACAAAATGGATGCTTTGGTTTCTTACCTAGTATCTCTATAAGCAGCTTAGCAAGGTTGCCTCAGTCAAGCCATTCTTCAACCTCTTCTATGCACAAATGACCAGAACATCACAGATTAGGGATGCTTCGGATTCTTGATTAGGCCAGTTTCATCGATTAGGTGGAGGTGATTACAGAATTTTTATCGATTAGGTTCTATTGAGTGTTTAGGGTTCAACATAAAATAGGGAAGTTATCGATTGAAGGTGAGAGATTAGGTTCAACTGTGTTGGAGGGTGGAGAGTGATGATGGGTTAAGTAGGGAGGTGATAGAGTGAAAGGGTACAGGCATTATTTACAAAGGTTGAAGGTTGAAGGTTTTGAGGTGAAGTCAAGCCAAGAGAGAAAGGTTCATGTTATGAGCTTAAAGTAAGTGTATTTGAGTAGGGGAGGAGTTAAAATGGAAAATTTAATTGAGTATGGGTATCTTTGTCCATAAAAGTGATCACATGAAAGGCACACAGACATTTAACGGTGACAATTTGATGGCATACTAATAGAAGGACCATTTTGCACGGTCTGGTAACTCCAGGGTCGGGTTGCCCAATTTGAAATATCAGAGTTTAAATTGCACATGAGCTAAATTTCAGGGGTAAAGTGCATTTTTCCCTCAAAATAATGCTATGGCCTAATATGCATATATGTAGGACCACCAAGTTCAAAAAATTACATTTACACCTCTTATTAGTTTCCAACATTTTAAAAACTCTCTTAAACACTTTAAACACAAGATACAAAATTTGGATCAAATAAAACCAACCCCAAGCCCTTCAAATGCTCATGGCCGGACACATACATATGTGTTTAGGGAAGTCCAAAGTTCACATCTTGTACTCAAAATGCTCAAGAGACTAGTTTTGGCTCATTAATCCATCAAATAAAAAAATCAACATTTTTAAACTCTATAGACCTTGCTAGGCCACCACCTATACCATCATTTCCATTCTTCAAAAACTCTTTTTTTTTCTTAGCAAAAATACCACCTTGAAACCAAAATAGAACATCAGTGAAAAACATTTTTATGTACAAAGATTTGAACTATATCAAAGAAAACCTAAGCAAAATGCTTAGAATCACCAACAACCTTGCAATAAACATTATCAACTGATTAAATTTAAGAGTAGAACTATAAATCACCAAAAAATGTTAAACTTTAGCCCACCAAAGCTACAAAATGGAAATCTTTTCCCATGAAAATGCAAAAAGAATAAACTTTTGCCATCAAGAGGGTATGATTATGCTTTAGAGTCTCATTTTTAATGATTCAAGGAACCTTGGTTATGTAGACTCATCATCAAGCTCATTTTTAAGCAAAAGTGTAAATAGATAAAAGAAATGTGCATTCTTTTTTAAAAAAGATAAAACGGATTAAGCTTCAAACTTTAGAGGCTTCAAACTTTGGAGGCCTCAACATGATGGTCTCATAACCATCATCAATGAGCCATTATCATTGAGCCATAGCCTTATGATCCTTAACCAAAAATAAAGAAATGAAGAGGAAATGGGAAAAAAATAATAAAAACACCTACCCAAGTGATGATCTTTGCTCAAGGATGCAAAAGGCTTATTCATTTAAGGGAAAAAGAGAAGAAAATCTCCAATTTGAACAAGAAGGGTGTCTGCGAAAAGTTTTGTGGTGGTTTGGTTGATGAAAGGTGGATGTTATGTGTTTGGGAGGTGATTCATGGTGTATGTGTGATTTGTTTGGTGTTTCAACCTTTGTTCTTGAAAAAAATGGAGTCTTGGTAAAGAAAACGAGAAGAATTTAGAGTTGATGTAGAAGTGAGGATTTTTGGACAAGCTTCAAAAGCAAGTTGTGCCCCAAAAAGAAATGAATGAGAATGAGAATGTGAGATTGTAGGATTGTTTGCCTTGGCCAAAAAAAAAAAGAACAAAAGTGTGAGAGAGTATGTGTGTATGTGTATGTGTGTGTATGTATAGGTCAAACCCAAGGGGAGGGAGTGGGTGAGATATTTTGTGCTTTTTTGTGGAAATTAGGTTTGTGTGTATATGATTAAAAAGAATATTAGGAAATGAAAATAAATATCTAAGACACCTTAAACCATAATTAAGGGGCTTAGATCATATCTTTTAATGAACTAACCATGATTAATTCAATTATCCAATATGACAATATACCTAATCTTAAAGGGAGAAAAAGAGATAAAGCCACCTTGTCCCCTTGTCTTTTGGTGTGATGATATCATCATGTCTCTCACATGTTAATTGGGATTAAGAGTGCAATTAAACCTATTTAATCATTATAGCGTCTTAATCAAGTCAAAATAATCATCTTGACATAAAATTGATTAATTGAAATAATTAATCTTTAATTTGAATCTAATATTACTTATATACCCTTAATTACCTTAATTAGGTTTAATTAGCATTAACTAGGGGTAAAATGGTAAATTCACATCTAACTTCACCAGAACTTATCTAATTACCACACATCAGCATAAATTAACACACCTAACTTTTAGGTGATGACTTGGCCTGGTCATCACTTAATCCCACATTAAATTATCTCAAGGGCATTTTGGTAATTTAACATATGCAAAAAATAAAAAATTACAATGTTTACACCAATCACTATTTAAGATACATATAGTCCTTTTCAAACTTATACTAACCCTTTGAGGATGGCCAAGGCCTGCCATTTTCTAATTTTGTGAAAATGACCTTAGAGGTATTTGGGTCATTTTGCAAAAAGAAAAATCAGGGCATTACATTTACTGGTGCAAACTAAGACACAACTACAACATAAATAAGTTTTAGCTTAGATGCCCATACTATCTTGAATCTTTTTCTATTAGTCGCCTTTTTTGAGTTTGACACCAACAATTTTCTCAAGTTCAAAAATATCTAAGGATGCTTTCCAAGACTTCTCAAAGATTTCAGCTTTTAGGCATGAGCTTTTTTCTCAAAAGGTTATTCTCTCTGAAAACTCATCTCATGCCTTAGCTTTTCTTCCTTTACCTTAAGGTTTTTAAACTCTAAGAAATCTTTTGAATGCTCTTTTTAAGAACTAAATAATGAAATGAGAGAGTTTGAGGATCATTTATCATTTCATCAAAAGCTTATTACAACTACTCATATGAAAGTTCAAAAGTCGTTACCTTGGCTTCTTCTTCAGAAGCAATTAATGTCCATGAATCATTGTCACAACATCCCCAAGGGCACCACGAAGGAGAATGGCAACCAATTTAGAAAAATGAAATGGGATTTGCCACCAATTTTAATTCTGGTTAAATTGGAAAACCTTTTATTTGATCAAACTGGTCTTTTTAAGAGTTTTAAGGTTTGGAGTTCTGATTATGATTAGGGAAAGGTGGAAACTTAATTCCACTTACACTAATACATCCATATAGATACGGTTATCCTAGAGCTCTCTTTGCAAATTAATTATAATTTTAATAATATTTCTTTTTCCCCAAAAATCATAATAATTATACAAGAATAAAATAAAATAAAAGAAATTTAAATGAAAAGAGAATAAAATTTAAAGAAAAATTAATTTTGACTTGATAATTGTTGGTTATCCCACGTATCCTCAAGTGCAATAAGGAACTCAAAGCCACGTTGCTTTTGTAGAAAATGATTCTGTGTTTGATGGATTTTAATTATAAAGAGAGAAAGCATGTGTTGGTTGATTTTATTGATTGTTGTACTAATTAAAAAAGAAATACTTTTGTTTTTTTCTTTTTCAAATTTTTTTAACCCAAGACATAAAGCCTAAAAAGTAAATGAAAAAAAAATAAGTTTCTAAAAAACAAAAGAAACAAATAACCCAACAAAAACAAAATAGCACAAGAAGAGTAAATGACTCAAGCCAAACTAAAATGATAAAAAAGCAACTTAAAAAAGAGTTTTGAACTTAACATTTTACTACACAAGTCAAGATCTAGGGATTTTATTTTTGGGATTGAGATAGAGAGAATGGATTGGGGTTTCAGGTTTAGTGAGGGAGAGGGCGAGAAGTTGAGGTAATGTGAAAGGAAGGCGGACTGCCAAGAAGGGAGGACCACACTGACTGCCGATGGTGGCATGCGGCATGAGTGGCGAGGCGAAGAAGGTAGTGGCCAGGGTGGTATGATGCGATGGTGAGGAAGGGAGCACGAAGGTAGAGAGAAATGGGACCAATAGTGATAGGTGGCTCATGGGCATGAAGCACAAGCATCGCAGACGGGGTGCGCAATGGTTTGCTGGGTGGTGATACTACGACGACTTCGCGGATGGTTCCCGGGCATGCACAGAAGGCAGAGGTAGAGGGAGGTTGTTGTGTAAAATCCCAAATTTCGTCTAGGCTAATTGACTCAATGAACTCAAGCAATTGATTTATCAACTAGGCGGTTGATATGGGCCCATAGTCGGAAGGGTTAACATTGGTGATTTATTGTTGATTAATAACAAATAATATTAGAATAATCAAGCGTGTCTAGAAAAATATGCAAAGAATTACAAAAATGCCATTATTTAGTGAAATTACAAAAATACCCTCGCTATGTAAGGAAAATTACCAAACTACCCTTGCCTTATTAGTTAATGACAAAGACACCCTTATCCTATAAATGGAATTACAAGAATACCACTGTCATTGTCTAATTACAAAAATACCCTTGTCTTGGTTAAAGTAATTACTATAATACCACTACTTTAATAATTACTACAATGTCATTTGCACAAATCCCTAGACTTGTCTTTGAACAAGAATGAATCTAAGCTATTGGATTAAGATGACAATACAATAATTCAACCACATACATCATGCATATTCTTAACCACATACATGCACATAGACAATTTCATGCTAAAAATTAAAAACATCTATTAAAGCATAAGGTCACATGATGTAAATCTATGATGCATACATGCATTAAAGGTTAGAAAATTTCTATTAACCATGCATGCCTAATAACAACATTTTTGCATAAAATATGGAGCATTTTCATCCCAAAATTTGGCCAACATGTGTGCATAAAACATGGAGTATTTTCATTCCAAAATTAGGCCAACATGCTTGCATAAATTATGCAAGCATTCTTGTTCTTTTCTTAATCCTTTCATTATAAATACTCTTCAAACTCTCATTCTTACCATTCATTTTTTTTTTTTGCCAAAACTTGCCAACTAAGTTGTGTCAAAAATTGAGTCTTATTCTTTCTAACCTCAAGCTTTCTTCCATCTTCAGGAACCTCCATTCTTAACCTTGACCCATGCTCTCAATCTCAAACCACCACATCTCCACCATAGATCAACTCCCAAACACCTATCCTTTCCATTTCCAAACACAAGAACACAAGAAAAATCCTCCTCTCATTTCTTTACCCTTTAGCCAATTCCATTTTAGCTCCAAGAGAAGATTTGTTCTTCTCATTTCTTTACAAAAGATTAAGCTTTCTCTTTGCAAATAAGAAAACACTCTTGATAGGGATTTTATTTCATGTTCTTTCTCTTATATTTTCGGTTGTTTTGATTGTTAATGACCATGGTTTGATGATGAGGAATCATGGTGGTAGTTGTGGATCCATCATATAATTGACCTCTAAAGCCCAAGATTTGATTTTTTTATTGTTAAAAGATTAATAAAAAAATTATGGATTTTCTTTGGATTGTTTCTTTTTGAGCTTGATGGTGAGTCCAAGAAATGAGATTCTTAGAACCATGGTATTGAGGGACTCTAAAGCTCACTTCCTTTTTGTTAAGATTATTTGGGGTTAAAGAGTTTTGTCCTATAAAATTCTTGAGTTTTGAGCTTAACAAGATATAAAATGAACTTACATCCATATTTATGTTTCAAGCTATTGCATATCATGTTTAAATTTCAAGCCTTGCATATCATGTTTAGATTTCAAGTTATCACCTTAGTTCTTGAAGATAATAATATGGAATTGCATATCATGTTTAAATTTTAAGCCTTGCATATCATGTTTAGATTTCAAGTTATCACCTTAATTCTTGAAGATAATAATATGGACTTGCATATCATGTTTAAATTTCAAGTCTTGCATATCATATTTAAATTTCAAGTTATCACCTTAAATCTTGAAAATAAGAAAATGGATTTTCATTTTCATGTTTAAATTCCAAGTCTTGCATATCATGTTAAAATTTCAAGTTATCACCTAACCCTTGAACACTTAAAAGTGAACTTGCATTCTCATATTTATATTTCAAGTCTTGCACATCATATTTATATTTCTATGTCATCACCTTATAATGATAAAGATTAAAAATTAGATTGCATAGCATATTTATGATTCTAGCCATCACCTAAATTGTTAAAGCTCAAGACTTGCCTCTTTTTTCTTAAATGGAAATTCATGGCTATTGATTTGGTAATGTTTGATTTTTGAATTATGCAAATGATGATCTCTAGTATAATTGTATATATCCTGTTGAGCATAGCATATGCATTTGCTAAGTCTGGTTCTTGATTTCCTGCATATGGGTAGGAGCATATCTACTATTATGAGATATTGATGATAACATGCTTATGGATATATACAAAGAATGTGATATATGCTTATATGATCAATTACATGATGATTTATGGCATGTTGTGATTATGAATGATTGATTGATATGCATATTTGATATGTTATGTGATAGGAAACAAATTTGGGGAAATTTCCTTCTAGCTTTATGCTGTTTTTTTCGCCAAATTTGTGGACTTAGAAAAATTATGGAATTTTGAGCATGAAATGATGAATGATAAGTTATGATGTTGGCCGTGTTTATATGCTCATGTTTGCATCTCTAAATGACATGCTAAGATTAAAGGTGACATAAGACACATGGAAATGATCCTCTGGACTCTAGGAATTAACGGTTATGAGAGGTGATCCAATAAGGGATCCTTCAGACCCCAGAAACTAATGGTTATGGGAGGTGACCCAAAGAGGTGATCTTTTAGGCTCAAAGAATTAATGGTTATGAAAGGTGATCCTATGCCCCTTATTCCGCACTCTTGGAGTCGAGAATTAGCTTATCGAGAGGATAAGTGTAGACTAGTGATGACTAGTTAGGTATAAGCTCATAGCCTAGAACTCTCAAAAGGAGAGAGTATTAGGATGGCCCCTTAGAAGATAACAAGAAAGTTAAGTCACCTAAAAGAGTAAAAAGGAAAGATTATATTAAAATGAGTTATATTCCTTACGTTATGAATATTCATTCAAGCCTTGTGGTATGTTGCATAAGCATTGACATGCTTTTCATAATATGGTATGATGCATTCATGACATTAAGATTCATGCTAAAAGATATGGGCCTCGATAACTGTATTTGGAACTTAATAAATGAATTTTATTAATGTCCACTATTTTCATAATGAAACCCAAGGTTCTTGAGGACGAAGATGATGACATTTGTTTAGAGGCGAAAGCTCTGAGACTCTTGTACAAGTTTCTTGTTCTTTCTATCTTTCTTTTCCATCTCGTCTTCAAAAGGCAATGGCTACGTTCATGATCTATGTTGATATTCCCACCTAGGAGATACACTTCAATCCTGCCAACAAGTCTTATCATTTTGTGGGTTGTCTTGCTATTCCTACTGACCTTGCTCATGTGCTCAGATATCTTCCTCCTTTTCGGAGCGTCATTAGTAGGTGTTGACGGTGGACCTCTTGGAGTGCTTGTGCATATCTCATGGAAAGGATAGCCTTCTTTTGATATTTGTGTTAGAAGTTATCTACTCTAGGCATATCCTAGTAGGAATAGTGGGAGGAGATGTTTTAGTAGGTTATTTTAGTCCATATACTATTTATGTCTTTTTAATAGCTATACCTAGCCCAACCTCTATTGGTGGGCATGATACCTTTTTAGTAGTTTATTTTGATGCATGATGTGGAACAATTAATACTTATGCTATTATTATATATAATGATATGATTATGTCCATGAGATTGTTGTGTTTGTATTGGTGCATCCTGACTTGTTTTTATTTCTCCTCTCTATGTACGAGATAGATGATGGGTTTTACTTTGTATGTGCGGCTTATGTTTTGTTTTCAAAGTTAAAAAAAAAATTATCCATATTTTTACTAAAGTATTTTCAAGATTTAACAACAAAGACTGAAATAAAAGAGTAAATTCTAATAATTAGTTTAAATGCATCCTAGGTGTGTTGGGTTAAATATTAGAGTGTTATACATTGTGCGGAAGGTGAAGCTGCTGCTTGATTGTGATCTAGGCGGTGGAGCTTTCTGGGCTTCGCGGCTATAGGCTCAGCTTCGCGATTTTGTAGTAGTCCCAACTCACAAGGTTCTAATCCTCGTGGTGGATTTGAAGACTAGGATCACAATGGTGGTCTATGGCGGATGTCTATCGTGGCCTCTCCCTCTTTTCATTTTTTTTTTTTGGTTGGGAATGATGTGTTTAGATATGGTTTTGAGGATTATTTTTGTTGGTCCTTTGGTTGTGGTTTGATTTCTTTGTTGTAATTTTGGTTTTTGGTTTCTGTTATGGCTATTGATTAGGTTGCCGATGGTGGTGGTGGTTGTGATGATTCCTGGCTATGATGTTGGTGGTTATGGGATGGTAGTATGGTGACTAGTGGATGAACTACATGCTTCCATAACTAAAGGAGAATACCAAAAAAAATGTAGCATGATACTTTTGAGAATGCCCAGACCTATAAAAACAAACACCTTTGTGTTTTTTCTATGTATTTTCACCAATCTGTTCTATTTTTGTATTCCCTCCCTTCTTCTATTGTTGCTGATGGATGTATATATAGGTCACCCCTCTGTAGGCAACCAAAATAATTGATCATCCCACTTTTATAACTTGGCTAGTAGGGTTCCCTAGCTCACCTTTAATCAAAAAAAGAGAAGAAGCTCGTCCTTGCAGGAATGGGGAAGAGCGCCTATGATGGTATGTGCCACTACTCCTGCCACTTTTATGATCTTTTCCCTTTTTTCTTGGTGCTCATCTTCTTCATCATTTTTTTTTTTGGGATTGATGGTTAA
>JAMLFY010000896.1:0-21000 GCA_030441495.1 Dalbergia oliveri
CGTTTTGTGTGTATAGGGACCAATGGCACGTCGAAGAGCAACTAGGAACGCGCACAGAATAACCAGAAGAATGAAACCGCCGAAGCACTCCGTGATGTGGCAAAGACAATGAGGATGATGATGGAGCGAATGGATCAGGATCGCCAAGCTAATGCGAATCAAGTCCATGAGATCCCTGAACACGCTCGTTTTGGGGAGTTTCGGGGGCAACCCACCATATTCAAGGGGACCCTCAATCCAAATGTTGCAGAAGAATGGATTCGGAATATTGAGAAGGTCTTTGCTGAGTCCCATGCTCAGAGGAGAGAAGGTTACTTTTGCCACCCATATGCTCGAGGGTGATGCCCTTCTGGTGGACAGGTGCTCGAAGACTCTTGGAGGCGACCGACGTGGACATTGATTGGGAGCTATTTAAGGTCCATTTTTATGAGAAGTATTTTCCAGAGTCGGTAAAAATGCCAAGGACATTGAGTTTATGCAACTTGTCCAAGGAAATATGAATGTGGCCCACACTGCCAGATTTGAACTTATTAAGTTCTCAAGGATGTATCAGGGTAACCCCGACGAGTATTGGAAATGCATTAAATACGAGTCATGGCTGAAGGCGGAGCTTAATGTGGCAGTGGCACATTTGAGGATTAGAGATTTCTCACTCTAGTTAATAAATGCCGCATCATTGAAGAATGGCGAGAAAGCTGAGCAGCTCAAGGTCGGATAATATCACCAAGAAGCTGACACCTCAAGGTCAGCAATTCAAGAGGCATAATCGACCCCCATTCCCACCTCAATCGAGACCCCAAGGTCCACAAAGGAACTTTCAACAAGGAAGGCCAAACAACAACAACAACCGCTATAACAACAACCGCTACAACAACAACCCCAACAACAATCGCAACAACAACAACAATAACAACAAGGGGAAAGCACCACAAAAGGTCCAGGAGCACCTCCACGACCCCACCATCCATGGACTGTCCCAAGTGCGCAAGAATCATGGGAGCATGCCCTGCGAGCAGAATAAATGTATGCTATCGGTGTGAAAGGGGCCACTACTCTTGAGAATGCACGAGAGGAACCCACCAACCCCCAATCCAAAGCCGCAGGACCAAGGAAGGGTTTTTACCGTTAATGAGGAAACGACAAAGTCACGGAATCTCGTGGAAGGTAAGTGTAACATGCATGGTAAAACTTAATTGTACTATATGATTCTGTGCTTCCCATTCTTTTATCTCCCACTCATGTGTTAAAAGCCTTAACTTACATGTGACTGAACTTCCTTTTGACCTTATTGTTTCTACCCTAAAAAACTGTTAGGACTTGTAGATGTTGTCTAGATTGTAATTTTGTTATTGAAAATAGATCCTTTGTTTTAGATCTCATTTGCTTACCCATGCAAGGTTTAGATGTGATTCTTGGCATGGATTGGCTTGAAGCAAACCGTGTACGTTAAACTACTATGAGAAAATCATTACTTTTCTTCCTGTTCCTCTAAACCTAAGAAACCTATAAGTTTGTACATAACTGCGTGGAAATGGACTATGGTAAGGATGAGAGTAAAGGTTATATTTTCTTAGCTGCTAGTGATGCAGACTTTGAGCAAAGTATCGATGAGATACCGATAGTAAGGAATTATCCCGAGTATTTCCAGATGAGATACAGAGTTTCCCCCAAGAGAGATAGAGTTTTCCATAGAATTGCTTCCGTACAGGTCCCATATCCATAGCCCCATACAGGATGTCCCCATTAGAATTGACCGAGTTAAAAGCTCAATTGGAAGATTTATTGGAGAAAAAGTTTGTTAGGCCTAGTGCATCACCTTGGGGAGCCCCGTGTTGTTTGTAAAGAAAAAGGATGGGAGTATGAGGATATGTGTTGATTATAGGCAATTGAATAAAGTGACAGTGAAGAACAAATACCTTTGCCTAGGATAGATGACTTGATGGATCAACTTAAAAGTGTAGTCGTGTTTTCTAAGATTGATTTGAGGTCAGGTTACCACCAGATTAGAGTAAGAGATGAAGATATACCGAAACGGTCTTTCACACTCGATACGACCATTTCGAGTTTGGAGTAATGTCTTTTGGATTAACCAATGCTCCAGCAATTTTTATGGATTACATGAATAGGATCTTTAGACCCTATTAATTAGTTGTTGTCTTTATAGATGACATTCTCATCTACTCTAAGACCCACGAGGAGCATGAACGCCACCTAACCATAGTACTGGAAATCTTGAAGGAAAAAAAACTATATGCCAAGCTTTCCAAGTGTGATTGTAACACCCTAATAATTAACCCAATACACCTAGGCAGGATCTGATTAATTACTAGACTTTACTCTTTGCTTCAGTTCCTTAATCATGCTTTGAAAATACTTAGTGAAATTACGAGCCATTTTTTTTTTTAAACATAATTGAAAACGTGAGCGCGCTTAACGTGAATGATTTAGCAAAATTTAAAAGACACATAGGAATTTACAAACATCACATCATAATATATTGGCTCCATCATACAGCATCCATAATTACATATCATATAGATATTTTGCCTACCAACAGATTAAGACTAAGTGTAGGCAATCTAATAAAACATAAATAATATATGGATGGAAGGACATCCATTAATGGCACCTAGTAATAACACTCCAGGGATAGGGATAGATATCTAAATATACGAGTGAAACTAGCAGGATTCAAGTTCAGCTACCCTTATAGCCTCAATGTGATTCACGAACGCTTCCTTCCGTTTCTTGAAGACGAGATGGAAAGAAAAATAGAGGGAGTGAGAAACTTATAAAAGAATCTCAGTAGGGTACTCACCTCATGATGCATTGTGTCATCATCATCGTCCCAGGAACCTCGGGTTATTATGAAATAGTGAGCATGCTAAGATTGATTTATTAAGTTCGAAAATATACTTTATCGAGGTTCGTCGGTTTTAATCATGCGTCTTATAATGCATCATAAACTTAGCATGTCATGTTTATAATGAACTTTTCCTTTCATATATAATAACATAGTTATGCATAAAATCACATCATATTCCTCATCATCATTTCATAATACTATGCATAGCAGAATATTATATTTCTCATCATCATCTCATAAATACTATGCATAGCAGAACATCATATTCACATAATGCATTTACTTAGTTTCTTAGGTGACTTAAAGTTACTTTCATCATCATTTTCCTGGGCCACCCTATACTTCACCCTTTTGGGAGTAATCTAGGTTATGAGCTCATACCTTGCTAGTCGTCACCAGCACATACTTATCCCTTTTGATAAGTAAAAATTCCGTCTCTACCCTTTTGAGAGAACAGACTAGGGGCAAGAATCACCTTTTCACCGCCTATAGTTTGACGGGTCCAAAGGATCATTTTCTCATATATTTTGAGTCACCTTTAAGTCTTTGCATGTTATATCATAATACAATTCTTCATTCATAATCATCATAACATTTTCTCATTTATAGTCTTATGCCGAAATAATATATACCAACTGGAATCATGCATCTGGAGATTCCAGGAAAGAGAGGTGGGTCACAATGGACACGCTTAAATACCAAATCTTTCCTTAGCCAGAATCTTTCCAATTGCACTCTTACAGGAATACACTTTCTTCCAATAGAATATGTCTTTATTTCATGCATAAGTTTTCATTGTTTGCAACAGCAACTATAACATATAAACCAGGGAATCAATCAATGACACCAAATTCTTAATAAGCATCAAATCATATTTTAAGTACACATAAATTACTAGCTTCCCATAAAATTCTTACAAAGTTTTAAAACTCTTTTAGAACTAATTCTTTTTGTTAAACTTGAAAGAAGTCATAGGACTTTAGGCCTAACTTAACCATGGGACCGATTTATAACTTGAAAGAATGTTCATAATTAAATATTTCACTTAAGATAAAAGGAGCAAGTCTTGAGCTTTAGAGATTTAGGTGACATCTTTGAATTATTACCATGCTATGCAACCTTATTTTAATCTTATCTTTATAAGGTGATAGCTTGGAATTATAAACATGATATGCAATTCTATTTCTTTATCTTTAAGATTTAAGGTGATAACTTAAAAATTAAACATGATGCAAGAACTTGTAATATAAACATGATGCAAGAAACTGGAGCGCGGTAATCCGCATATGGGAGAGGAGAAGAGAATCTTAAGCAACCGGAGCGCGGTAGTCCGCATAGGACGGTGAGGGATGAGAATTACATTTTTTAAGCTCCAATTCTCAAGACTTCTTAAAGAATAAATTCTTTAACTCCAATTATCTCATTTCTTTGCTTATGATTCATAAGCAAGTCTTTGAGCTCTAGGATTTTTAGGTGATGACATAAAATAAACATGCCATGCATTGACTCTTTTAGCCATTATAAAATAAAGTGAGAGCATAAAATAAACATGAGATGCAACTTCTTTATTATCTTTAGAGATTAAGTGACAACTTGAAATTTAAACATGAAATGCAAGCTTGGAAATTTAAACATGAATATGCAAGTTCATTTATTCATTCTTGAGAATTTAGTGATGACATAGAAAGTAAACATGGTTATGCAAGGCATAAACTTAAACATGGATGCAAGTTCATTTTATTTCTTTACTAGAGCTCCTCCAAGACTTTAGAGAAATATAAATTCAACCCAATATATCTTAGCAAGACAAAGTGAAAAATACATCTTTCAAGTTCTAAACTCAAGATCATAAAAACATCATAAAAATATTATTCTTTAAAGTTTTGCATCAAGTGGAACTTTCAAGCTTTAGAGGCCTAACTTGTGATGGATTCACAACCCACCCTCAAGGTCCTCATCATCAAGCCATCATCTTAGTCCCACCTAGGCCATATGGCTGAATTGTTCAAAGAAAAAGGAAGAAGAAAACCAAATGGAAAAACTAGAGAAAATCCATGAAATCATCATTTTGAACCAAGAACAACACTTAGCAAAGCATAGAAATAAACTTAAAAACAACTCCCTACCTAATCTGATTTGAAGGAAAGGAAGAGAACTTGGTTTCCTTGAGTGAAATGAAAGAAAATATTCTTGAAAACTTGAAGAAAGAATTCAGCCAAGAGGAGGAGGAAATGAGAGCTTTTGGTGCTCCTAAAACTAGAATTTGTGTAAGTTATGAGCAAGCTTCCAAGGCTCCTCAAGCATGCCTATTTATAGAGATTTTCAGCTCATAAATGGACAAGAGGAGGAGGCAAATTTTTGGATTTTTATGGGGAACAAAGAGAGGAAAATCATTTCTTGTTTAAGGCATGTTTTATGCCATGTTTTAGGGAATTTTTTGCATTTTGTTTTTTGATTATTTGGAATAATTGTAATGATTTTCTGATTATGGCTCAATAATTTCGTGCATTACAGCCTTGTGGAAGAGGATTTTGTGTGTTCCATGTATTATTTAGGTGTAGGCAAGGTATTCATGCAATTTAGAGAATTTACGGTTAAGGGTTTAAGTGAATTACTAAGCAATTTGGGTGTTTTAAGCAATTTTAGGTTCTAATCAATCTAAATAAATAATTTTGACTCTAGATTAGTAATTAGAATTTAATAAGCTTTAATTTGAGCCTAATATTGCTTAGGTTTCGTTAACGAATCAAAAATCTCAAAATTTGTAAAACTGCACAAGAGAGGGGCAAAACGGTCATTTTACTTAAAAATTGCCCGAGACCACCCAGCTTAACCAATGGTTAATCATGGCTTAAAAACACCTTTTAACACATTTTAGTGAGGTTCGGGCTAGTCGGCACGCAAATTGAAGTTAAAAGCCGTAAGGGCGTTTTGGTCATTTCGCGTCGAGCTCAAAATTAGGATTTTTCTCCTCTATTAACACACATAACACAAACAATCCCTTATTAACATCAAAACATCCCCTTGAGGATGGGTGGGGCCCACGATCCTCATTTTCTGAGTAAAATAACCTCAGGGGCATTTTGGTCATTTTACACGTACAGAAATTTGGGGTTTGCAATACTTGCACGAATTGCTCCTAACTTCTCTTCTAACGTTATATTCCTTTATTAAGGATTGTTTGGTCTCAAATTTTATATAATATTTACCTACGGAATTCGGTAATTCCTAATGATAGTAAAAATTACAGTAAAAATTGGGGCGTTACATTACTCCCCTCCTTAAAAAGAATTTCGCCCTCGAAATTCGTTATGAGAATAGCTTGGATACTGTGCTTGCATATCTTCAGCTTCCATGTAACTTTTTCGGTTTCATCTTGTCCCCATGCTACTTTGACTAGGGTACAACCTTGTTCCTTAATTGCTTAACTCCTCGGTCAACGATTCTCGTGGGTGGTAAGTTAAACGTTAGGTCATCTCTTAATTGTACATGTTCTGGCTCTAGTACATGACTTGGGTCAGAATGATATTTCCTTAACTGGAGACATGGAAAACATCATGAAGGTTGGATAGACTCGGGGTAGGCTATACGGAGGCTACAGATCCTATTTTGCTAAGGATTTCAAATGGACCAAGAAATCTGGGCTCAATTTCTTTACTTTCATTGCTCGGCCTATGCCTGTGGTGGGGTGATTCTTAGGAACACATGGTCCCCTTCTTGAAAATCTAGCGGTTTTCGCCGCTTGTCCGCATAGTTTTTCTGGACTTTGAGCAGTGAATCTTATCCCTAATCTTCTTGATTTGTTCCGTCGTTTCCCTCACAATATCCGTCAAGTAGACTTTGCTCTCCGGGCTCATACCAACATAGAGGTGATTGACACTTCCGTCCATAGAGGGCCTCGTATGGTGCCATACCGATACTTGCATGATAACTGTTGTTATATGCAAATTCAATCGTGGAGGTACTTATCCCAATCTCTTTGATCTAAAACACAAGCCCTCAACATGTCCTCCAAAGTTTGGATAGTTCTTTCAGATTGACCGTCCGTTTGGGGTGATAAGCCGTGCTCAAACACAGCTTGAACCAAACGCCTTCTGAAAGGCTCCCCAAAACCGTGACGTGAATCGCGGATCTCGATCCGAGATTATCGTCGACGTCTCGTGTAACCTTACTATCTCTCTGAATATATAACCGTGCTAACCTATCCAAGGAATAAGTCACCTTAATAGGTAAAAAGTGGGCTGACTTAGTCAACCGATCCACTATTACCCAAATGGCGTCATGATTCGCTTGGGTCCTCGGAGTCCAGTTACAAAATCCATGGAGATACTATCCCACTTCCACTCGGGGATTGATAGGGGTTGCAACATTCCAGAGGGTCTTTGGTGCTCAATCTTCACCTTTTGACATACCAAGCATTTATTCACCCATGTGCACACATCCTTTTTCAATCCAGGCCACCAGAACATCTTCCTCAAATCTTGATACATCTTGGTGGCACCAGGATGGAGGGTGAAATGACTCTTATGGGCTTCCTCCAAAATATCCTTTCGGAGGTCACCACTAGCAGGTACACATATACGACCTTCAAACCTCCATAAACTATCATTCCCTTGGGTAAAACCTTTCAACTTACAGCTCACCGCCTCTAAGGTCTCTTGAAATTCTGTATCTTTCCTTTGGGCTTGAGCAATTCTTTCCTTGAATTCACTTGTCACACTAAGGTGACAAGCTCTTATGCCCTTAGTGGTCAAGGTCATTCCTAGGTTGAGGTCTCTAAATTGCTCAATTAACTCAATCTCTTTCACCATCAAACGGGACACTTGTAAGGATTTCCTACTTAGGCATAAGCTACAACATTAGCTTTACCTGGATGATAGTTTAACCCGAAATCATAATCTTTTAAAAACTCCATCCACCTTCTTTGCCTCATGTTTAGCTCTTTTTGATCAAAGAGATATTTCAAACTCTTGTGATCAGAAAACACCTCAAACCTCACTCCGTATAAATGGTGTCTCCAAATCTTTAGAGCAAACACGACGCGGCTAACTCAAGGTCATGGGTGGGGTAATTTGCCTCATGTGGCTTGAGTTGCCTCGATGCATAGGCCACCACTTGCCTATCCTATCAGTACACAACCCAAACCCTTCCTCGAAGCATCACAGGACACTTCGAAAGGCACATTGGGGTCGGGTAACACTAAAGGGGGTTGAGGTTAGCTTGTGTTTCAGCTCTTGAAAGCTCTTTTCACACTCCGGTCCATGAAAAAGAGGTGTTTTTCCTAGTTAGCTTAGTCAAGGAAGGGAAATTGGAAAATCCCTTGATAAACCGACGGTAATAACCAGCTAAACCTAAGAAGCTCCTTACTTCAGTTACCGTGGTTGGTCTTTCCCAGTTTACAACCGTTTCCACCTTACTAGGATCTACAGAATTCCTTTCTTAGATACTACATGCCCTAAAAATTTCACCTCATCCAACCAGAATTCACACTTAGAAAGCTTGGCATATAGTTTCTTTTCCTTCAGGATTTCCAGTACTATAGTTAGGTGGCGTTCATGCTCCTCGTGGGTCTTAGAGTAAATGAGAATGTCATCTATAAAGACAACCACAAACTGATCTAAATAGGGTCTAAAGATCCTATTCATGTAATCCATAAAAATTGCCGAGCATTGGTTAATCCAAAGGACATTACTGCAAACTCAAATGGCCGTATCGGGTACGAAAGGCCGTTTTTGGTATATCTTCATCTCTCACCCTAATCTGGTGGTAACCTGACCTCAAATCAATCTTAGAAACACGTTGCCCTTTAAGCTGGTCCATCAAGTCATCTATCCTAGGCAAAGGGTATTTGTTCTTCACTGTCACTTTATTCAATTGCCTATAGTCAACACACATCCTCATACTCCCATCCTTTTCTTCACAAACAACACAGGGCTCCCCAAGGTGACGCACTAGGTCTAACAAACTTTTTCTCCAATAAATCCTCCAATTGAGCTTTCAACTCGGTCAACTCTAATGGGGACATCCTGGATGGGGCTATGGATATGGGACCTGACAGAAGCAATTCTATGGAAAACTCTATCTCTCTCTTGGGGGAAACTCTGTATCTCATCTGGAAATACTTCGGGATAATTTCTTACTATCGGTATCTCATCGATACTTTGCTCAAAGTCTACATCACTAGCAGCTAAGAAAATATAACCTTTACTCTCACCCTTACCAGTCCATTTCTACATGTTATGTAAAGACTTATGGGTTTCTTAGGTCTAATGGGAACAGGAAGAAAAGTAATGGTTTTCTCATAGGTTTAACAGGACACGGTTGGCTTCAAGCCAATCCATGCCAAGAATCACATCTAAACCTTGCATGGGTAAGCAAATGAGATCTAAAACAAATGATCTATTCTCAATAACAAAATGGCAATCTAAACAACATTTACAAGTCCTAACGGGTTTTCCAGGAGGGTAGAAACAATAAGGTCAAAAGGAAGCTCAGTTATATGCAAGTTAAGGGTTTTAACACACGAGTGGGAGATAAAAGAATGGGAAGCGCCAGAATCATCCAGGACAATTAAGTTTCTACCATACATATTACACTTACCTTCCACGAGATTTCGTGACTTTGTCGTTTCTTCAGGCATTAACGGTGAATACCCTTCCTTGGTATTCCTGCTTGGGATTGGGGGTTGGCGGGTTCCTTTCTGTGCATTCTCGGAGTAATGACCTGGTTTTCCACACCTGTAGCACACGTTTGTTCGGGCTCGACATGGCATGCTCCCATGATTCTTGCCGCACTTGGGACATTCCATGGATGGCACGGGTCGTGGAGGTGCTGCGGACCTCTTTGTGGTGCTTTCCCTTTATTGTTATTATTGTTGTTGTTGCGATTGTTGCTGGATTATTATAGCGGTTGTTGTTGTTGTTCGGTCTTCCTTGATGAAAGTTCCTTTGTGGCACTTGTGATCTTGATTGATGTGGAAATGGAGGTCGATTTTGCCTCTTGAACTGTTGACCTTGAGGTGTCAGCTTTTAATGATATTCTCAGACTTTGAAGTACCCAGCTTCTCTGCCCTTCTTCAATGATGCGGCATTTGTTGACTAAGGTAGAGAAATCCCTAATTTCCAAGTGCGCAACCTCCACATTAAGTTCTGCCTTTAACCCTGACTCGTATTTAATGCATTTCCAATACTCATCAGGGTTACCTTGGTACATCCTTGAGAACTTAATGAGTTCCTCAAATCTGCAGGATACTCGAGCCACATTCATATTCCCCTGGACAAGTTGCATGAATTCAATGTCCTTAGCATTTCTAACCGACTCGGAAAGTACTTCTCGTAAAAATGGACCTTGAATAATTCCCAATCAATGTCCACTTCGGTTGCCTCCAGGAGTCTTCGAACACCAGTCCACCAGAAGGGCATCACCCTCAAGCATGTGGGTGGCAAAAGTGACCTTCGCTCCTCTGAACATGGAACTACAGCAAAGACCTTCTCAATATTCCGAATCCATTCATCTGCTACATTAGGATTCAGGGTCCCTTGAAAACAGGTGGATTCGCCTTACGAATTTCCCAAAACGAGCATGTTCGGAATTTCATGTCCTTGATTTATATTAGCTTGACGAGTCTGATCCATCCGTTCCATCATCATTCTCATGGTCCTTGCTACGTCGCGAAGTGCTTCAGCGGTCTCATTATCTTGGTTATTCTGTGCGCTCCTAGTCGTTGTCGTCGTGCCATTGGTCCCTATACACACAAAACGGCAACACTGAGGTGATCAAGCCCAATATTCCATGCAAAGTGAGCAAGTTACCATGGCACTTTCAACATACAGGAGTCATGTATTTCTAATCCTCAAGCTCATCCTAATGATAAACATCTACACATGACATTACTAACGTATTATGCTTTAGAAGCATAGTCAGTCCAATCCTCAGGCTCGTGAGAAGGAAACCTCTGATACCAAAATGTAACACCCTAATAATTAACCCAATACACCTAGGCAGTCTGATTAATTACTAGACTTTACTCTTTGCTTCAGTTCCTTAATCATGCTTTGAAAATACTTAGTGAAATTACGAGCCATTTTTTTTTTAAACATAATTGAAAACGTGAGGCGCTTAACGTGAATGATTTAGCAAAATTTAAAAGACACATAGGAATTTACAAACATCACATCATAATATATTGGCTCCATCATACAGCATCCATAATTACATATCATATAGATATTTTGCCTACCAACAGAATAAGACTAAGTGTAGGCAATCTAATAAAACATAAATAATATATGGATGGAAGGACATCCATTAATGGCACCTAGTAATAACACTCCAGGGATAGGGATAGATATCTGAAATATACGAGTGAAACTAGCAGGATTCAAGTTCAGCTACCCTGAGCCTCAATGTGATTCACGAACGCTTCCTTCTATTTCTGAAGACGAGATGGAAAGAAAAATAGAGGGAGTGAGAAACTTATAAAAAGAATCTCAGTAGGGTACTCACCTCATGATGCATTGTGTCATCATCATCGTCCCCAGGAACCTCGGGTTATTATGAAATAGTGAGCATGCTAAGATTGATTTATTAAGTTCGAAAATATACTTTACCGAGGTTCGTCGTTTTAATCATGCGTCTTATAATGCATCATAAACTTAGCATGTCATGTTTATAATGAACTTTTCCTTTCATATATAATAACATAGTTATGCATAAAATCACATCATATTCCTCATCATCATTTCATAATACTATGCATAGCAGAATATCATATTTCTCATCATCATCTCATAAATACTATGCATAGCAGAACATCATATTCACATAATGCATTTACTTAGTTTCTTAGGTGACTTAAAGTTACTTTCATCATCATTTTCCTGGGCCACCCTATACTTCACCCTTTTGGGAGTAATCTAGGTTATGAGCTCATACCTTGCTAGTCGTCACCAGCACATACTTATCCCTTTTGATAAGTAAAAATTCCGTCTCTACCCTTTTGAGAGAACAGACTAGGGCAAGAATCACCTTTTCACCGCCTATAGTTTGACGGGTCCAAAGGATCATTTTCTCATATATTTTGAGTCACCTTTAAGTCTTTGCATGTTATATCATAATACAATTCTTCATTCATAATCATCATAACATTTTCTCATTTATAGTCTTATGCCGAAATAATATATACCAACTAATCATGCATCTGGAGATTCCAGGAAAGAGAGGTGGGTCACAATGGACACGCTTAAATACCAAATCTTTCCTTAGCCAGAATCTTTCCAATTGCACTCTTAAGTAATACACTTTCTTCCAGTAATAGAATATGTCTTTATTTCATGCATAAGTTTTCATTGTTTGCAACAGCAACTATAACATATAAACCAGGGAATCAATCAATGACACCAAATTCTTAATAAGCATCAAATCATATTTTAAGTACACATAAATTACTAGCTTCCCATAAAATTCTTACAAAGTTTTAAAACTCTTTTAGAACTAATTCTTTTTGTTAAACTTGAAAGAAGTCATAGGACTTTAGGCCTAACTTAACCATGGGACCGATTTATAACTTGAAAGAATGTTCATAATTAAATATTTCACTTAAGATAAAAGGAGCAAGTCTTGAGCTTTAGAGATTTAGGTGACATCTTTGAATTATTACCATGCTATGCAACCTTATTTTAATCTTATCTTTATAAGGTGATAGCTTGGAATTATAAACATGATATGCAAATTCTATTTCTTTATCTTTAAGATTTAAGGTGATAACTTAAAAATTAAACATGATGCAAGAACTTGTAATATAAACATGATGCAAGAAACTGGAGGCGGTAATCGCAGGACCAGGAGAGGGAGAAGAGAATCTTAAGCAACAGCGCGGTAGTCCGCATAGGACCGGTGAGGGATGAGAATTACATTTTTTAAGCTCCAATTCTCAAGACTTCTTAAAGAATAAATTCTTTAACTCCAATTATCTCATTTCTTTGCTTATGATTCATAAGCAAGTCTTTGAGCTCTAGGATTTTTAGGTGATGACATAAAATAAACATGCCATGCATTGACTCTTTTAGCCATTATAAAATAAAGTGAGAGCATAAAATAAACATGAGATGCAACTTCTTTATTATCTTTAGAGATTAAGTGACAACTTGAAATTTAAACATGAAATGCAAGCTTGGAAATTTAAACATGAAATGCAAGCTTGGAAATTTAAACATGAATATGCAAGTTCATTTATTCATTCTTGAGAATTTAGTGATGACATAGAAAGTAAACATGGTTATGCAAGGCATAAACTTAAACATGGATGCAAGTTCATTTTATTTCTTTACTAGAGCTCCTCCAAGACTTTAGAGAAATATAAATTCAACCCAATATATCTTAGCAAGACAAAGTGAAAAATACATCTTTCAAGTTCTAAACTCAAGATCATAAAAACATCATAAAAATATTATTCTTTAAAGTTTTGCATCAAGTGGAACTTTCAAGCTTTAGAGGCCTAACTTGTGATGGATTCACAACCCACCCTCAAGGTCCTCATCATCAAGCCATCATCTTAGTCCCACCTAGGCCATATGGCTGAATTGTTCAAAGAAAAGGAAGAAGAAAACCAAATGGAAAAACTAGAGAAAATCCATGAAATCATCATTTTGAACCAAGAACAACACTTAGCAAAGCATAGAAATAAACTTAAAAACAACTCCCTACCTAATCTGATTTGAAGGAAAGGAAGAGAACTTGGTTTCCTTGAGTGAAATGAAAGAAAATATTCTTGAAAACTTGAAGAAAGAATTCAGCCAAGAGGAGGAGGAAATGAGAGCTTTTGGTGCTCCTAAAACTAGAATTTGTGTAAGTTATGAGCAAGCATCTAAACTCCTCAAGCATGCCTATTTATAGAGATTTCAAGCTCATAAATGGACAAGAGGAGGAGGATAATTTTTGGATTTTTCATGGGGAAAAAAGGGAGGAAAATCATTTCTTGTTTAAGGCATGTTTTATGCCATGTTTTAGGTTTTTGGCATTTTGTTTTAGTGCATTATCTTGGAATAATTCTAATGATTATGGCTGATTATGGCTCAATAATTTCGTGCATTACAGCCTCATGGAAGAGGGTTTTGTGTGTTCCATGTATTATTTAGGTGTAGGCAAGGTATTCATGCAATTTAGAGAATTTACGGTTAAGGGTTTAAGTGAATTACTAAGCAATTTGGGTGTTTTAAGCAATTTTAGGTTCTAATCAATCTAAATAAATAATTTTGACTCTAGATTAGTAATTAGAATTTAATAAGCTTTAATTTGAGCCTAATATTGCTTAGGTTTCGTTTACGAATCAAAAATCTCAAAATTTGTAAAACTACAAAGAGAGGGGCAAAACGGTCATTTTACTTAAAAATTGCCCGAGACCACCCGAGCTTAACCAATGGTTAATCATGGCTTAAAAACACCTTTTAACACATTTTAGTGAGGTTCGGCTCAGCGGCACGCAATTGAAGTTAAAACGGGTAAGGGCGTTTTGGTCATTTCGCGTCGAAACTCAAAATTAGGATTTTTCTCCTCTATTAACACACATAACACAAACAATCCCTTATTAACATCAAAACATCCCCTTGAGGATGGGTGGGGCCCACGATCCTCATTTTCTGAGTAAAATAACCTCAGGGCATTTTGGTCATTTTACACGTACAGAAAATTGGGGTTTGCAATACTTGCACGAATTGCTCCTAACTTCTCTTCTAACGTTATATTCCTTTATTAAGGATTGTTTGGTCTCAAATTTTATATAATATTTACCTACGGTAATTCGGTAATTCCTAATGATAGTAAAAATTACAGTAAAAATTGGGGCGTTACATGAATTCTGTTGGATGAGGTGAAATTTTTAGGGCATGTAGTATCTAAGAAAGGAATTGTTGGAGATCCTAGTAAGGTGGAACGGTTGTAAACTGGGAAGACCAACCACGTAATTAAAAGGAGCTTCTTAGGTTTAGCTGGTTATTACCGTCGGTTTATCAAGGGATTTTCCAGATTTCCTACCTTTGACCAGCTGATTAGGAAGAACACCCCTTTTTCATGGATCCCAGTGTGAAAAGAGCTTTCAAGAGCTAAAACACAAGCTAACCTCAACCCGTTTTGGTATTACCTAACCCCGATGTGCCTTTGAGTATACTGTGATGCTTCAAGGAAGGGTTTGGGTTGTGCATGATGCAAGATAGGCAAGTGGTGGCCTATGCGTCAGGCAACTCAAGCCACATGAGGCAAATTACCCTACCCATGACCTTGAATTAGCCGCGTGTTTTCTGAAGATTTGGAGACACCATTTATATGGCGTTAAGTTTGAGGTGTTCTCCGATCACAAGAGTTTGAAATATCTCTTTGATCAAAAAGAGCTAAACATGAGGCAAAGAAGGTGGATGGAGTTCTTAAAAGATTATGATTTCGGGTTAAACTATCATCCAGGCAAGCTAACATTGTAGCGATGCCCTAAGTAGGAAATCCTTACAAGTATCCCGTTGATGGTGAAGGAAGTTGAGTTAATTGAGGTTTAGAGACTTAAACCTAGGATGACCTTGACCACTAAGGGCATAAGATCTTGCCATCTTAGTGTGACGAGTGAATTCAAGGAAAGAATTGCTCAAGCCCAAAGGGAAGATACGGAACTTCAAGAGACCTTAGAAGGAAGAAGCTCATAAGTTGAAAGGTTTTACCCAAGGGAATGATAGTTTGTGAAGGTTTGAAGGTCGTATATGTGTACCTGCTAGTGGTGACCTCCGAAAGGATATTTTGGAGGAAGCCCATAAAAGCCATTTTACCCTTCATAGGTGCAACCAAGATGTATCAAGATTTGAAGATGTTCTGTGGCCTGGATTGAAGAAGATGTGTGCACATGGGTGAATATGTGCTTGGTGTGTCAAAAGGTGAAGATTGAGCACCAAAGACCCTGGAATGTTGCAACCCCTACCAATCCCCGAGTGGAAGTGGAATAGTATCTCCATGGATTTTGTATGGACTCCGAGGACCCAAGCGAATCATGACGCCATTTGGGTAATAGTGGATCGGTTGACTAAATCAGCCCACTTTTACCTATTAAGGTGACTTATTCCTTGGATAGGTTAGCACGTTATATATTCAGGAGATACACGGAGTTTACGATAATCTCTGGGATCCGTTATTTACGTCACAATTTTGGGAGCCTTTCAGAAGGCGTTTGGTTCAAGCTTGTTCTAGCACCGGCTTATCACCCTGAACGGACGGTCAATCTGAAAGAACTATCCAAACTTTGGAAGACATGTTGAGGGCATGTGTTTTAGATCAAAGGGAGTTGGGATAAGTACCTGACTCATTGAATGTGCATATAACAACAGTTATCATGCAAGTATCGGTATGGCACCATACGAGGCCCTCTATGGACGGAAGTGTCAATCTCTATGTTGGTATGAGCCCGAGAGCAAAGTCTACTGGACCGGATATTGTGAGGGAAACGACGAACAAATCAAGAAGATTAGGAATAAGATTCTTACTGCTAAAGTCGAGAAAACTATGCGGACAGCGCGAAATCGCTAGATTTTCAAGAGGGACCATGTGTTCCTAAGAATCACCCCACCAGCATAGGCCGAGCAATGAAAGTAAAGAAATTGAGCCTAGATTTCTTGGACCATTTGAAATCCTTAACAAAGTAGGATCTGAGCCTACGTAAGCCCTACCCCTCAGTCTGCCCAACCTTCATGATGTTTTTCATGTCTCCAAGGAAAATATATTCTGACAAGTCATGTACTAGAGCCAGAACATGTGCAATTAAGAGATGACCTAACGTTTAACTTACCACCCACGAGACGTTACCGAGGAGTTAAGCGGTTAAGGAACAAGGCTGGACCCTAGTCAAAGTAGCATGGGGAGGTGAAACAGAATAAGTTACATTGGAGCTGAATCAGATATGAAAGCACAGGATCCAGAGCTGTCTCAGAACGAATTTAAGGCGAAATTCTTTTTAAGGAGGGGAGTAATGTAACGCCCAATTTTTACTAATTTTTACTGTCATTAGGAATTACCAATTACCGTAGGTAAATATTATATAAAATTTGAGACCAAACAATCCTTAATAAAGGAATATAATGTTAGAAGAGAAATTAGGAGCAATTCGTGCAAGTATTGCAAACCATTTTCTACGTGTAAAATGACCAAACGCCCATGCGGCCTTTTAACCCGATTTGCGTGCCACTTAACTCGAACCTCACTAAAATGTTTTTAAAGGTGTTTTTAAGCCATGATTAACCATTGGTTAAGCTTGGTCGGGCAATTTTTAAGTAAAATGACCGTTTTGCCCCTGTCTTTAGGTTTTACAAATTTTGAGATTTTTGATTCGTCTAACGAAACCTAAGCAATATTAGGCTCAAATTAAAGCTTATTAAATTCTAATTATTAATCTAGAGTCAAAATTATTTATTTAAATTGATTAGAACCTAAAATTGCTTTAAAACACTCAAATTGCTTACTAATTCACCTAAGCCCTTAACCGTAAATTCTCTAAATTGCATGAATACCTTGCCTACACCTAAATAATACATGGAACACACAAAACCCTCTCCATGAGGCTGTAATGCATGAAATAATTCAGCAATAATCATTAGAATTATTGCAAGATAATGCACTAAAACAAAATGCCAAAAATTCCCTAAAACATGGCATAAAACATGCCTTAAACAAGGAATGATTTTCCTCCTTTGTTCCCCATGAAAAATCCGAAAATTATGCCTCCTCCTCTTGTCCATACATGAACTTAAATCCTCTATAAATAGGCATGCTTAAGGAGTCTTAGATGCTTGCTCAAAATTGTACACATTTTTAGTTTTTCCAAAGCACCAAAAGCTCTCATTTCCTCCTCCTCTTGGCTGAATTCTTTCTTAAAGTTTTCAAGAATATTTTCTTTCATTTCACTCCAAGAAACCAAGTTCTCTTCCTTTCCTTCAAATCAGATTAGGTAGGGAGTTGTTTTTAAGTTTATTTCTATGTTTTGCTAAGTGTTGTTCTTGGTTCAAAATGATGATTTTATGGATTTTCTCTAGTTTTTCCATTTGGTTTTCTTCTTCCTTTTCTTTAACCAATTCGGCCATATGGCCTAGGTGGGACTAAGATGATGGCTTGATGATGAGGACCTTGAAGGTGGGTTGTGAATCCATCACAAGTTAGGCCTCTAAAGCTTGAAAGTTCCACTTGATGCAAAACTTTAAAGAATGATGTTTTTATGATGATTTTATGATCTTGAGTTTAGAATTTGAAAGATGTATTTCTCACTTTGTCTTGTTAAGATATATATATTGAATTTGTATTTCTATAAAGTCTTGAAGGAGCTCTAGTAAAGAAATCAAATGAACTTGCATCCATGTTTAAGTTTATGCCTTGCATAATCATGTTTACTTTCTATGTCATCACTAAAATTTCAAGAATGAATAAATGGACTTGCATACTCATGTTTAAATTTCCAAGTTTGCATTTCATGTTTATATTTCATGTTGTCACTTAATCTCTAAAGATAATAAAGAAGTTGCATCTCATATTTATTTTATGTTCTCACTTTATTTTATAATGGCTAAAAGAATCAACGCATGACATGTTTATTTTTATGTCATCACCTAAAGATCCTAGAGCTCAAAGACTTGCCCAAGTATCACAAGCAAAGAAATAAGATTATTGGAGTTAAAGAATTGATTCTTTAAGAAGTCTTGAGATTGGAGCTTTAAAAGATGTAATAATAATTCTCTCTCCCTTCACCGGTCCATGCGGATTACCGCCTCCTTTCTAAGATTCTCTTCTCCTTCCACTGGTCCTATGCGGACTACGCCGCTCCAGTTTCTTGCATCATGTTTATATTTCAAGCTCTTGCATCATGTTTAATTTTCAAGTCATCACCTTAAATCTTAAAGATAAAGAAATGGATTTGCATATCATGTTTATAATTCCAAGTTATCACCTTATAATGACAAGATTAAAATGAGGTTGCATAGCATGTTTATGATTCTAAGATATCACATAAATCTCTTAAGATCAAGACTTGCTCCTTTTATCTTAAGTAAGAAGATTCTTTCAAGTTTATCAAAAAGAATTAGTTTCTAAAAGAGTTTTAAGCTTTGCAAAGATTTTACAAGAAACTAGTATTCTATGTACACTTAAAATGTGATTTTATGAGATTCATGATTCAGATCTATCTCAAGTTTATTACTAATGTATGATGATGATTTAATATGTTTAGAGTTGTGATTATTATGTTTATTGATGAGGAAACAATTCTATGCAAGTTAGAAGAGAAACTAGCTATATATAAAACAACTAAAGCTTGAATTTAGCTAGTCTTTGATCTCTTTAAGTTTAGCCACTGCCAAATCTGTTTTAGTATGATATAATTCTGTTTAAGATTGGTTAAGCTACGAAAAATTTGGTAACAATTAGTGTAGGATTTATCCCGAACACTAAAAATGAAACTAGCAACTAGAAAAACTATAAAAGCAAGATTTCTATAACTTTAGAGAATGAAATTTATGTGTTCTGTCAGAGCCTTTAGTGATCTTAAGAATCAGATTTTATCATGTTTAGATAAGGGAGAATGATTCATAATTGGTTTAGTAATTAATTTTAGCATCATAAGGAAAGACGGTAATGAGAAAGGGTTAAAAACGCAACTTCTAGCACACTAAACCTTAAGAACAACTTACGTCTATGCTGCCCCATATTGTCTAATAATGTTCTTAGGACTTATAATTGATGGTAATAAGTCCCTTAGATGCATAATTAATCAGTTCAATAATTAAGGTTGCCATTCTAGAGTTTCGGTTGTTTAAGATTTTTTGATAAGGATTTATGATGATGCCTCTTTGATGTTTTAAGTGATAAGTCTATAAAGTGATTTGATGCTTATTAAGTATTTGATGCCATTGAATGATTCCCTAGCTTGCATGTTATAGTTGCTGTTGCAAACAATGAAAATGCTTATGTATGAAATAAAGAAATAATCTCTGTTATTTAAAAAAATTACCTTTGTTGCTGAAGAAAGTGTACTACTAAAATTGTAATTTGGAAGGTTCTGGCTAGGAAAGACTTGGTATTTAAGCGTGTCCATTTGTGACCCACCTCTCTCCTGGAATCTCCAGATGCATGATTACAGTTTGTATATATATTATTCCAGAATAAGACTATAAACGAGAAAATGTTATGAATTATTATGAATTGAGAATTGTATTATGATATAACATGCAAAGACTTAATGGTGACTTAAATTTATGAGGAAATGATCCTTTGGACCCATCAGACTATAGGTGGTGAAAAGGTGATTCTTGTCCCCTAAACTGTTCTCAAAAGGGTAGAGTCGGGATTTTAACTTATCAAAAGGGATAAGCATATGCTAGTGACGACTAGTAAGGTATGAGCTCATAACCTAGATTACTCCTAAAAGGGGTGGAGTATAGGGCGGCCTCCAAGGAAAATAATGATGATGATAAGATTTTAAGTCACCTAAAGCACGAAAGAAATGAAATATGATGTTCTTCTATGCATGTTATTATGATATGATGATGAGGAATATGATGCGTATAAAAGGAAAAGTTCATTATAAATATGACATACTAAGTTTATGATGCATTATAAGACGCATGATTTAAAATTGACGAACCTCGATAAAGTACTTTTCTGAACTTAATAATGAATCTTAGCATGCTCACTATTTTATAATAACCCGAGGTTCCTGGAGACTTTGATGATGACACTATAGAAGGAGATATCCTACTGAGAATTCTTTAGCAAGATTCTCACTCCCTTTCTTTATTTCCGTCATTGTCTTCAGAACCGATGGCGACATTCGTCTTATATGTTGATACCCCTACATGGGAATTTCACTACGACCCAGAGCATCGTTCATATCACTTTGAAGGGAGGTGCGTGGTTCGTGTTTTTGTTTTTAGGACGTCCATTTGCATACCCCATTCCTAGTTATCATTTTTCCCGTCTTCTCCGTATGGTGACGAATGATTTTTGAGCACGCTCGCCCACATGATGAAAGGATGCTACGTACTTACTCCGCCTCATCTCCGTCCATGGTATTCCCAATTATGTCCCTCAAACGAGGTATTGAACGGATCCATTAGAGGATACCC
>JAMLFY010000897.1:0-21000 GCA_030441495.1 Dalbergia oliveri
AAATAAAGTGCATAGCATGTTTAAGTTTATGCCACCACCTAAATATCTAAAGCTCAAAGACTTGCCCAAGTATCCTATATAAAGTTTTAGAAAATGGAAGCATTTCAAGAATGCCATTTCGGCATTGTGATGATGATGATGGACTTGATATAAGTTCATCTAATCATAAGTGCTCATAGCCTATGTCTTAGAATTTTTCTAAGCTTAAGTGAACTGAAAGGATATTATGAACAAGATTTTATGTTTTAAATCTATTTCTTGAAAAAAATAATTTAGCTACTGACCTCACCTATATTTATATGATTTTAATGAGATAAATTAGTTTCTAAAAGAGTTTTGAGTTCCTAAAATGATTCCAAGAGAAAACTAGTAACTTATATGCATTTAAATCATGAAATTATGTGATTATGTGAGCTATGCTTTTGGTTTTGCCTTGATTGTTTGGCCACGTATTAATTCTGTTTTATGGAGTTAAGATGTGTAAAAATTATGTTTGAGTGAGCAAGGAACGATTTAGGGAAGTTAGGAAGAATAAGTAACTAGAAAGGACTTAAAATGAGAATTCTAGAACACTTAGACACAAGAATTGTAAATTCTGTTCCTAGCATAATTGAACTTAAAAAATGGTTTATAATTATTGGATATGTGTAGGAATCCCTAATAATTGGTTTAGGAATTGAATATAGAGCCGATACGAAGATGAAACTTAGAAAGGTCAAAGACATAGATTCTAAAACCCCATTATGCCCAATGTATGTAATGCTGAAGGTTAGTAAGCATAAAAATTAGAGAGAATTATAAGTAGTGATCCCTTAGGTGCATCAAAGGTATATAATGGGCATCAGGATAACTAGAACATAAGTTTAAGACCCATAAGGGTCAAAGCATAAGATATTATAAAATAGGAGATATGATGTGAGTAAATGATCGAGTGAACATATATTTATGATGTATCAAGAGCGTGTGAAAGTAATAATGTCATGTGTATGAAAGGTTATGTGTTATTATGGTTAGTGGATTGGAATGCAAATGGCACGTTATGCTTTTACTTGATATATGGCAAAGTTGCACATGAGAAAGTAAAGAATATGACATAGTTATGGTCTTGCATTCTAAACATGATATGTTTGATGATATCCTATGATTTCATGCTCATATTGCACCTTTATTTGATATGCTAATGTAGAAATAATCCTCTAGACTTTCCGAGTTAAAGGTTGTGTGAGGTGATCCAAGAAAGAGATATAATTCCCTTTTTTTCCCCATGTGAATCTAGTGATGACTAGTTAGGTTTGAGCTCATTCCTAGGCGACGAGGAAGGACGAGTTTTGGAGACCATGTTAAAAAATCGCTACGGTGAGATGGTTGGTTTTCAGGCAATGTATGAGGGTGGAAAAGTTAAAAAAGAACTCGAAGAGTTCAATCATGATAAAGTGAAAGACGCATATGCATGTGTTTCATTTTTGTTCCATTGGTGCATTTGATTGTGTAATATGTGTTGTTTACATATGCCATTATGCTCAAGGTAATGCCATGTATACATAAGCTATTTGTTGCATTCATACCATCAAGACTCATGCTAAAAGACACCCACTTCGAAATAAAAGGATTTGAGAAGCTTAAATTGAATTTTATGCATGCACACCTCTTTCATAATGAAAACCGAAGTGGCTTGGGACAACGACGATGAAACATGTGTTAAGTCCGGGAGCCTATTGAGAATCTTGAATAAGTTTCTCACCCCCCCTTTTGTTTTTCTTCCATGTCGTCTCCAGACGAGAATGATGTAGATCATTCATAATCTTTCTTAAGGCGTAGGTGTAGGAATCACCTTATCTTGTCAGATTAGAGGTCAGAGGGAAGCGTGAAGACTAGTCTAGCCTTGTTAAAGTCAAGTTTTGCATTAGTTAAACTTGCTTGATGTGTTTAGTACTTAAGGTGTCCTTATATTTATAAGGACATCGCTGTTATGTTATAATTATGATATGATACTATAAGTTGTGTTGTGATAACTCTATGGTTTATTTATGATTGCTATGATGACGTGCATTTGGCTATTATGTCTTGCGTATAATAGTCTATCTATGCATACGCACGCTTGCATTCTAAGTTTTGAGTTCAAAAGAAAAATTTAGTTATATTTTCCTTGTATTTTAAAAGATAAGTCAAGTTTTGAAACAAAGGCGTAACAAAACTGAATAACTGAATGAAATGTGACTTGAGCGTATGAGGTTAAAAGTTAGGGTGTTACACGCTTCTGAGAGATAACTTTAGGGCAAAAGACTTTTAAGATGGTTGAAGTTCTTCAAGCAACATCCAAATCTATCTTATATTTCCTTTCGCACGTCACAAGCAACAAATATGTCATATTTATTTTTGCTTAGTGCACATATGAGGAGCTTGTTAAGAAGTTCAACTTGAACTCTTTCCTTTTAATGTTCTTATCCACCTTGAGGACTCCTCTTTACATTAAGTGTACCTTGAGATGTTCTGAACCTTATGAAAGATGGTAAGATGATCTAGTGATCTTTTGCAATGTGAATTCATGTCATTCTGTCCTTTGGATCTTTGTCCTCGCAATCTTTGGATTGCTCATCCTCAAGGCTTGGCTCTGAATACTTTGTAGGTATAAAAGTGCACGAGAAGTGGTTGAATCGTGCTTTGCCTATTTTCACATTTGACTCATTTAACAAAAGAACTATCAAGCATTAAGCTTGAAGTGCAGCGGAAATATGATTAGTTATTTCAGAAATAGATCTCTAAACCCTACAGGATATGACAGAAGGAACGGATATATCAACAGATAAAATAGCATAATAGATAAAGTAAAAGAGATTTAAAAGAAATATGACCTAAATATTATATGTTCGGGCCAAAATTGCCTACATCCAGGATTAACACATGTTAAGGTTCCACTAAACATCTTTCAAACAGTAAGAAAGAACACTATAGTTTTTATTGCTTTACCAAGCTCTCGTGTAACCAATAAACAACCCCTACTCCACAACCTAACTAGTTATTCACAAGCCTCCAAACGAGCCAAGTATTTATTCACCAATCTCTCCAAGCGAACCTTGAGTAGTCTTATACTAGCCTCTCCAAGCTAACCTCGTGACTAGTAGACAACCCCTATTATCATATTGAAAGTAGTTATTCACCAGCCTAACTAACCTTGAGTAGCTCAGCTAGCTTTTCCAAGCTAACCCCGTTACCTCACGTTGAAGTTATTCACTAGCCTATCCAAGCTGAACAAGTAGTTATTCACCACCTCTAAGCTAAACCTTGAGTAGTCTTATACTAGCCTCTCCAAGCTAGCCCGACAAGCAACAACCCTATTGTCACGTTGAAAGTAGTTATTCACTAGCCTCTCCAAGTCGTACATTAGTAGCCTTGTACTAGCCTCTCAAGCTAACTTCTTGACAAGTAGACAACCCCTACCTTCATGTTAAAAGTAGTTATTCACCAACCTCTCCAGGCTAGCCTATGACCAATAGACAACCCTTACCTCACATTACAATTACTTTTACATTAGTTTCTCCAAGATATCTCACATTGATCACTACTAGATCAAGGATACAAAGGTTTGTGTTTGGGTTGCCACTCAAACTAACCTACCTTCAAGTTTCCTTAAAATATATATGAATAGCCTGAGATAACTTTAGTGACTTATTGATATCATTTTTTCCTTAGAAGAACATATGTTTATTCAAGAATGTAGAAGAATATTTTTAGAAGGAAACTGATTACATGACGTGATGAAACTTACAGGATGCGAGGAGATATTTTCATAGAGTTTCCACTCTTGAGTAATGTCAATCTCTTGTTCATTTGAGCATAGCATCTCTATTTATAGAAGGTCTTCCTTATGACTATTGCCCTTGATCAAATCTCCAAGTGACACATTTTGATCATCCATTTTCGTTTTGGAAAAGGTCTAGAAAAGTAGCCCGTTTGTTTGTTAAAGCTTTCAGAAGCCATTGTAAGATTGAGTTTTCTACTGAGTCCAAAACTACTCTTACTTTCTAACGTGATTTTGAACTCTTCTAAAAGTTGAGGTTGTTAACCATATTGGCAAAGAAACTCACTAGGGTGAAATTAGTTTGACTTTAAATTTGAATTTCAAAAATTTAAATTTCCCTCATTTTCCAGGAACGTTTAGCACTCCACATTGAAGTGTGTTTTCTAACATGTGGATCGTTTCTTGATGAATTTTGGGTCTCTCGTCTTCAATCATGGCTTGTTGATGAACAAAACATTGTGAGTGTGGGGATTGAAGATAGTAGAACATTTTGGCTTCAGTGTTTGATGGATATCTTCATTTATGGTGTACTTTGAAGTCCTTACTTTCTAGAGTCCAGACCTTGGTTTCTTGCCCTTGATATGATTCCCTTTTATCCATTAAGCATGTATGCGTACTTTGCATGATATAACACTCACTTTCTATTAAGTTCAATCTTTAAATGAGACAAATTATGTTTGCACATGCAAAGTAAAATTATTCTCGTTTCAAGTCCATGTTATGTAATGTAGAAATACGTGTATACTATGTAAAGAAATTCAAGGTAGACATTAGTCGTTCTTCAAAATATTTTCTTTAAATTGATTTTGTTGTCACTCAAATATATTGCTATGAAGCTCTGAAGGGTTCTAGAGCTAACAATGTCTAATATAATTCCTTTCATCTGTTAGGCATGTATGCGTATTTGCACGATATAACACTCACTTTCTATTAAGTTCAATCTCTTTATATGAGATAAATCATGTTTGTACATACAAAGTGAGATTATTCTCGTTTCAAGTTCGTATTATGCAATCTAGAAATACATGTATACTATGTGAAGAAACTCAAGGTAGACATTAGTTGTTCTTCAAAATATTTTCTTTAAATTGATTTTGTTGTCACTCAAAATATATTGCTATGAAGCTCTCTTGAAAGGTTCTAGAGCTCAATGCCTTCTTCACTATTGTATTATTTTTTAATTTCCGGTTGCTATAATTTCGTTATTTCCAAACCCCAATTTTCCAACTAAGTGATAAAGCCTCCTTGAGAAACAACCTAGGTTGTACTTTCTTTGCTACATTTTTCTTGGTAACTTTCGGTATAATAATTTCTAATTTGAGGAGGTAAGCGACAACCTCTACTCAAATTTTGAGCAGTTTTCGAAGAACATAAAACCTAGTTGTTTATTTTTTTCTATTTTTATTTTATTCCAGCTTTTATGTTATTTTATTTATTTTTTATTTTCTGCTATTTATTTTAGTTTGCAAAAAAAGAAATGAAAAAAAAAATTATGTTCCCTTGTATGAGGTTCCCTAACTCCTGGAAATTTAAAACCTCTTGAATTTGAAATTGAGAAAAAGTTCAAGAATAAACAGGTAAACATAGAGCAAGTTAAACCATTTCTCCAAATCTCTAATCCTCTATTTAGTGTTTCAGGGAAATACATGGTAACATGGGAGATTGAAGGGACACTTTGGGAAGCTCAAGTCTTCCTGATTCACCCAGCAACCCTTGGCTATTACATCCCCAAGCTAGATAATGATTTTGAGTTTCAAGGGTATATGGTACATGCTTTGCCCAAATTCCATGGGTTGGTTGGAAAGGACCTTACCAGCATTTAAGAAGTTGGCATGGTGCGTTCTTAGCATGACCCCAATGGGGTGAGAGTGGATGATGTTAAACTCAGAGCATTCCCCTTATCCCTAGAAGGTGCTATGGAAATTGGTTCTTTAATATACCAAATGGGATTGTAAATAGCTGACGAGGATGAAAAGGCTTTTCTTGGAGAGGTACTTTCCACCTTACTAAGTGGCTTTTATTAGAAAAGAAATCTCCAAAGTCCGCCAATTTGATAAGACTCTACATGATTATTGGGAGCGTTTTAAGTTCCTATGCCAAGTGCCCGACCATTAGATTCATATTTGAGTAGTTTAATTTCTAATACTTTTATGAAGGTCTTGTACCTATTGTGCATGATTAATGCTATAAGTGGAAAGGCATCCTGGACAAGACTTTGGCAAAAGCTGGTGATTAATGAGGAATTTGGCTACCAATTTTCAGCAATTTGGTAGGGGACGACAACCACTAGAGGCCTTCATGAATTAAGCCAGATAGAGAATCCAATGTTGACCTAGACTCCGCAACTTCTAAGCTTATGTAAGCGCTGATGGCTAGCCAGGCAGCAAGCTCTAATGGTTCCACAAGATCTATGGTATATGTACTTCGCATGACCATCATACTGATATGTGCAGACATTGCAAGATGACTCAACATTTTAAGTAGCAATAACAAAGCCCTTTAAGAGCTAGCCAAGCAAGACTTGGGGAACACTTATAACCCAAATTGGAAAAATCACCCCAATCTTAAAGTGGGAAATAATTCTGAGCCACAAGGTCAACCTTCACAGTAGAAATACTTGGCACTTACATAGGAGGCAACCACACTCCCTGCACCTCCATCTTTAGATCCTACTATGACTGAGATGATGAAGATGATGATGGAGCAAATTGACGTGATTGTCGAGCTCATTCAAATTAATCAGGCTATATATTTGTAATATAGAGCAACCTGAATCGTTTCCCAAGGAATTCACAATGAACTAATTCGCTCAATGGAGGCAGCAAATGCAAGAAATAACATCAGAAATAAAAATAAGGGGGCGTTTGTTCAATTTCAATAGCAACAGATCACAGATTTAAGCTAAATTAACAATTAAAAAGCAACCAACCCGGTTAACCTGAAAATCCGTCATTGGACAATACTCACTGAATTAATGGTTGATCCTAAACAGATAAAATCCCTGCATTCATTAGAAAGCGAAGCTTTAGGTGATCACCTAGTATTTTATCAGAAACTTGTGTGTCACTCATTTAACGTCCAATTTGCCCACTTAAAGCCAATTTGATTTTCTTCACTTCGATTCATCAACACCAGTTCCCTGCGTTATCAGGATGCGAATCCAGAAGGGAAAGAAAAAGAGACGAACTCGGAGTTAGGCAAAAACGTCCTCTAAATTAAGGAAAACAAATTCGGTGGGTTGATCGATTAGTGCCTTAGCCAACCATGGCAGAAACAAAAAAAACGAGAATAGAATGGAGAGAGGAGAAGTTGACAGAATGAACAAAAAAACAAAAAAAATTACAGTATCTACTGGAAAGAAGGTTTTTTTTTTTTTTTGCCAACCCAAAGAGTTAGACACTATTTTCTAGCTCTTAAAAACCAAAAATAAAATAAACCGGTTCAAAGGACAAGAGGAAAACTAATGCTTGGTTCCTTGCAATTTGGACACTTAATTAACTAAGCTTTGCTCAGCATTTCATGTGACATGACTTCTTGTTCAGAATTTGGCCTTTAATTCAGAACTTCCTAAAACAAAAGTTATAATTAATTCCATTTTACAAGCCCAAAATCAATTTAGACCAAAAACCAATATTTACACACGGAATTCCAGTACATTATTCAATTGCAAAAATAAAGTGTGGTAAAAAATCAATTATCACAAATATAGGAAATTAGAAGGAAAATGTAGGGCTAGAAAGGAAATGAGCCAATTGAAGAATATTCAACCAACAAGCCCACTGCGCGTGCTTTTCCAACCGTGCCCAATTGTAAGGAAAAATGTTTTGTATAATCACATAAAGGTCGGAAAGCAATTCAAAGGGTGACTAGCCTGCAAGGAAGATGGATAAGAGAAGACTTGGCCCAAAGTGATCTATAGAATCAGCGAATCTTCAAATAACACGTAAGTACTAGAGATTGAGAACATGCAGATGAAGACTAGCACAAGACACCTCTAGGTGAGTGCCAGTGCTCAAACAGCACTGAACGCTTAGAGTCAACAATAAAGCACCAAAGAAGGATCTTGGAGAGCGTCGTAATGCTCGAGCAGAGCTGCATGTAACACCCCAAAAATTATTTTAAAATTAATTTAAACTTTATTAGTAAGAATTTCAAAATCTCGCAAGTTTTAGCAATGATGAGACGACATAATGGACGTGTTTCAAAAGGAAAGGGAATAGTGACTTGCGGCTAGGCAAACAGGATAAAAACAGCCGAAACCCTAAATCTTAGACTAGGAGATGCCCAAGACTGAAAAAATATAGGGTTAAGGTTAGAAATGGTTAGAAATGAAGATTTTATACCTGGAATTAATTTTCGGGCAATGTTTGATTACAGGAGTATTGGTGTTTTACTCGTTCGGTAAATTTTTTCGGCAAGTGTGCGATTTATAACATGAAAGTTAGTTTAATCATTATAAAAGGATAATGTATAGCCTTTTTAACATAGTGTAAGGCTAATATTTAATTTTGATTTACAATATTAAATCCAAGCCATCCATCTTTTTCTTTCTAAAAGAATTATGCATTTATATTATATAATATCTAAGTTAAGATAAATACAAGAAATACAACCTTATCACTCCACTAAATGCATTCTAAGTAGCAAGAAAGACTAGCCACCTCCATTGTTGCTTTACCAAAACCAGGAAACTGATTCAAAGCTCAAACTCATAGCCTACACTAGTTAAAACCATAAATTTCCTTCACTAAACTATTCCACTCTTCAATATCTACCAAACTAACCTATTGAGAATTTAAATCCATCACCTTTTTATATTTTGGACTCACAATCTGCTATCTAAGGGAGGGTTTGGTGTTGGTTTAGAGGCTTTGAAGTGAAGGAAATCATTCTTGGATCACCTTTGGAGCCAAGATCCCTGAAGCCAACAAAGTAGAGCTTTATTTATTCTCTTTCTTTCCAATTTTGCTATGAATTTTTCTAATTGATTTGGCTAAAATTTTCTAGATGTATTAGTTGATGATAGATAGATATGATGTGTTTAATTTGGTGGAGTGATTGGATGATTTAAAAATCCTTTTTCTCAAAATATACTTTGAACCTTGTTGCTGAAAATCTGGATTTTAAGTAAGTAGGAAATTTGTTCAAATTTTCTGACCTCTTAAAGATTGATAAAGCTAGAAATTTTATGGGATGTAGCTAACATGTTAAGGTGTGTCCAATAAAATTTGGAGCCATTCTGGTACTTTTGCCATGTTTGAAAAATCAAGAAGCAAATTGGTGATGTTGCTCAAATAATGAAGAACCTGGGACAATGAAATTGTCTAATTTTATTAGCATACCAAATGATTGATTCTTGAGCTGAAATTTTTTCCAGGGTATTGAGGATATCTTTAAGTCCAACCATGAATTTTTGTAGGACTTTATATGATTATTTGATAGGTAATAAAATTGGGAACTATGGCCATTGGCTATTAATAAGGGATTTCTGACGCCAAAAAATTTGTCTTTATGTTAACATAGCTAGAGAATGATTCCTACTCTGAACTTTTTACAAGACCTTGTGAACACATTACGATGTCATGGAGAATTTTTATAGCCTTTGAATTGGTAGACATATCGGCTAGGAATAAAACTGTGTGATTTAGGAAGAAAAAATGAAGTCCAATAATCACGTATAAGAATAAGCTAAGATCCTAGATAAGCAATCTATTTCCATTTGGGTAGTTGTCCACGGCAAATACCATTTGGTATAAATTATCCATTATGGAGTTGTCCATGGTGGATCCGTTGGTTACTGACTTAAGTCTTCCTATGTCGATTAAAAGAGAAAAATACACTAAATTGAGTTTTGTGGTCATCAAAACGGAACCACTTGATTATATCAAGGGCATTTTAAGTGAGTTCACTACATTTAGCATATGCATATTCACATCATATTGAATAATTTTGTTTAACATTATTTACTATGACTATGGCTTATAATAGGAGTACTAAGTAGTCGATTATTGTAAAAGTAGCCGACTTCGGAACTATGATTTGGAAACTAAAAATAAATCATTATTATGAAATGCATGATCATATTTTTCTTATTAAAGTTAAAAATGGCAAGGATTAAGGAAATGACATTACGAAAATATGTATTTAGGGAAATACCCTCCTGAGAATTGTATGATTCTCACCCCTATATGTTTGTGTTCTCGTGTCGTCTAGGTTGATTTAGAGAACAAAGCGCCGTCCATGAAAGGAATCGGGATTTGCGGATTCTAGCTATAGTAATGGAGACTTGTATTGTTGTACTCAGTTATATATATGTATGTATGTATGTGTGTGTGTGTGTGTGTGTGTGTGTTTATACATATAAGAGATAACAGATGTGCATTAAAGCTCATAGAAAAGCTTCCTTTTGTACTTGATTTCATATTAAATGAATGTTTTATTTCTTTGTTATATATTTAATAGAACCACAATATTCCTACAGGAATTTGATCAATCTTGCTATCAATATTTAAGAAAGGTCACTAATCTATAGTAACAACTCTCGAGTCCAAAGTCATGTCTTAAGATGATGTTATACTAAGGAGGATGTTACATTATGGTATTGAGGCAAGTTAAGTTGTAACATCCACAAATTCATAACTAGGATAAATATCGATTAATCCTAGATTAGTATTTAGATGAAAAGAGTAAAACCAATAGAATCTAGACAAGTGCTATGAAACATAACAAATATTATTAGAATATTCAAGTGTGTCTAAGAAAAAATGCAAAGAATTACAAAAATCTCATCACTTAATTGAAATTATGAAAATACCTTATATGTAAAGGAAATTTACTATCATTGTCTTATTAATAAATGACAAAGATACATTTACTCTATAATAGAATTACAAGAATACCAGTACTAATTGTCCAATTACAAAAATCCCTTTGTCTTGGTTAAAGAAATTACTACAATGCCACTCTTTTAATAATTATTATAATGTCATTACTTTAATAATTACTCCAATGTCATCACTTAATAATTACAAAAATGGCCAACATATTTTGCATAAAACATGGAGCACTTTGTGACACCCTAATAATTAACCCAAAACACCTAGACAGTATCTAATTAATTACTAGACTTTACTTTTGCTTTAGTTCCTTAATCATGCTTTGAAAATACTTAGTGAAATTGAGCCATTTTTTTAAAACATAATTGAAAACGTGAGCCGCACATAACGTGATAATCGAGATAAAACAGAAAACTAATAGACATATCATGAAGAATACATCATATTGGCTCCATCATATGACATCCATAATTACATATCACATAGATATTTTGCCTACCAACAGAATAAAACTAGGTATAGGCAATCTAACAAAACATAAATAATATAAGGATGGAAGGACATCCATTAATGGCACCTAGTAATAACACTCCAGGGATAGGGATAGATATCTGAAATATACGAGTGAAACTAAGGATCAAGTTCAGCTACCAGGTGAAAGGCTTAATGTGATTCACGAACACTTCCTTTCTTTTGAAGACGAGATGGAAAGAAAAAAAATGAGGGAGTAGAAACTTATAAAAGAATACGTGGGTACTCACCTCATGATGCATTGTGTCATAATCATCGTCCCAGGAACCTCGGTTTATTTATGAATGTGAGCATGTTAAGATTCATTTATTAATTTCAAAAATATACTTTATCAAGGTTCATCGTTTTAATCATGCGTCTTATAATGCAATGTAACTTAACATGTCATATTTATAATGAACTTTTCCTTTTATCAACACATCATATTCTTCATTATCATATCATAAATACTATGCATAAAAAAATCATATTTCTCATCATCATTTCATAAATACTATGCATAGAAGAACATCATATTTCTCATCATCATGTCATAAATATTATGCATAGAAGAACATCTATTTACATCATGCATTACTTAGTTACTTAGGTGACTTAAAGTTACTTTCATCATCATTTTGGGAGTAATCTAGGTGATGAGCTCATACCTTACTAGTCGTCACTAGCATATACTTATCCTTTTGATAAGTTAAAATCCAACTACCCTTTTGAGAACACCTAGGGGCAAGAATCACCTTTTCACCACCTATAGTCTGATAGGTCCAAAGGATCATTTTCTCATAAGTTTAAGTCACCATTAAATCTTTGTATGTTATATCATAATACAATTCTTCATTCATAATCATCATAACATTTTCTCATTTATAGTCTTATAAAATAATATATCCAATCTAATCATGCATCTGGAGATTCCCTGGAAAGAGAGGTGGGTCACAAATGGACACGCTTAAATACCAAGTCTTTCCTAGCCAGAACCTTCCAAATTACACTTTTACAGTAGTACACTTTCTTCCAGTAAGAAGGGTAATTTTTAAATAACAAAGAATATTTCTTTATTTCATGCATAAGTATTCTCATTGTTTGCAATAGCAACTATAACATGCAAGCCATGAAATCATTTAATATTATCAAATACTTAATAAGCATCAAATCTCTACATAGACTTATCATTTAAAACATCAAGGAGGCATCATCATCAATTCTTAAAAGCTGTCTCAACAGGAAACTCTAAGAATCGGGCAACCTCAATTATTAAACTAATTAATTTTGCATCTAAGGGATTCATTACCATTATTACCGTTAATTATAAGCCTTAGGAACATTATTAGACTATATGGGGCAGCATAGCGGAGTCATTCTTAAGGTTTTACGTGTGCTAGAAGTTGCGTTTAACCCTTTCTCATTACCATCTTTCCTTACGATGCCAAAATTAATTACTAACCCAATTATGAATCATTCTCCCTTATCTAAACATAATAAAATCTGGTTCTTAAGGCCACTAAAGGTTCTGGACTGATTGCATAAATTTCATTATCTAGAGTTCTAGAAATCTTGCTTTACGGTTGTTTTATATAGCTAGTTTCTCTTCTAACTTGCATATAATTGTTCCCTCATCAATAAACATAATAATCACAACTTTAACTATATTAAATCATCATCATACATTGGTAATAAACTCAGATTAGTGGCTGAATCATGAACCTATCATAATCACATTTTAAGTGTACATGGAATACTAGTTTCTTATAAAGTCTTTGCAAGGCCTCAAATTTCTTTTAAAACTAATTCTTTTTGCTAAACTTGAAAGAATCTTCATGATTAAAATTCTCACTTAAGATAAAATGAGCAAGTCTTGATCTTAAGAGATTTATGTGATATCTTAGAATCATAAACATGCTATGCAACCTCATTTTAATCTTGTCATTATAAGGTGATAACTTGGAATTATAAACATGATATGCAAATCCATTTCTTTATCTTTAAGATTTAAGGTGATGACTTGAAAATTAAACATGATGCAAGAGCTTGAAATATAAACATGATGCAAGAAACTAGAGCGGTGGTAGTCCGCATAGGCCAAGTGGAGGAGAAGAAATCTTAAGAATTGGAGTGGCGGTAATCCGCATCGGACCAGTGAAGGGAGAAGATTATTATTACATCTTTTTAAGCTCCAATCTCAAGACTTCTTAAAGAATCAATTCTTTAACTCCAATAATCTTATTTCTTTGCTTGTGATACTTGGGCAAGTCTTTGAGCTCTAGGATCTTTAGGTGATGACATAAAAATAAACATGTCATGCGTTGATTCTTTTAGCCATTATAAAATAAAGTGAGAACATAAAATAAATATGAGATGCAACTTCTTTATTATCTTTAGAGATTAAGTGACAACATGAAATGCAAACTTGGAAATTTAAACATGAGTATGCAAGTTCATTTATTCATTCTTGGAATTTTAGTGATGACATAGAAAGTAAACATGATTATGCAAGGCATAAACTTAAACATGGATGCAAGTTCATTTGATTTCTTTACTAGAGCTCCTTCAAGACTTTATAGAAATATAAATTCAATCCAATATATATATATCTTAGCAAGACAAAGTGAGAAATACATCTTTCAAGTTCTAAACTCAAGATCATAAAAACATCATAAAAATATTATTCTTTAAAGTTTTGCATCAAGTGGAACTTTCAAGCTTTAGAGGCCTAACTTGTGATGGATTCACAACCCACCCTCAAGGTCCTCATCATCAAGCCATCATCTTAGTCCCACCTAGGCCATATGGCCGAATTGTTAAAGAAAAGGAAGAAGAAAACCAAATGGAAAAACTAGAGAAAATCCATGAAATCATCATTTTGAACCAAGAACAACACTTAGCAAAGCATAGAAATAAACTTAAAACAACTCCCTACCTAATTTGATTTGAAGGAAAGGAAGAGAACTTGGTTTCCTTGAGTGAAATGAAAGAAAATCTCTTTGAAAATTGAAGAAGAAATTCAGCCAAGGAGGAGGAAGAAAGAAAGCTTTTGGTGCTCCTAAAACTAGAATTTGTGTAAGTTATGAGCAAGGCTTCTAAGGCTCCTCAAGCATGCCTATTTATAGAGGATTCAAGCTCATGTATGACAAGAGGAGGAGGCATAATTTTCGGATTTTTCATGGGGAACAAATGGAGGAAAATCATTTCTTGTTTAAGGCATGTTTTATGCCATGTTTTAGGGAATTTTTTGGCATTTTGTTTTAGTGAATTATCTTGCAATAATTCTAATGATTATTGCTGAATTATTTCATGCATTACAGCCTCATGGAAGAGGGTTTTGTGTGTTCCATGTATTATTTAGGTGTAGGCAAGGTATTCATGCAATTTAGAGAATTTGGTTAAGGGCTTAGGTGAATTAGTAAGCAATTTGAGTGTTTTAAAGCAATTTTAGGTTCTAATCAATTTAAATAAATAATTTTGACTCTAGATTAATAATTAGAATTTAATAAGCTTTAATTTGAGCCTAATATTGCTTAGGTTTCGTTAGACGAATCAAAAATCTCAAAATTTGTAAAACACAAGAGGGGCAAAGGTCATTTTACTTAAAAATTGCCCGAGACCACCCGAGCTTAACCAATGGTTAATCATGGCTTAAAAACACCTTTTAAAACATTTTAGTGAGGTTCGGGCTCAAGCACGGAAATCAAGGTTAAAACGCGGGAGGGGCGTTTTGGTCATTTCGCGTCAGAGCTCAAAATTATGATTCTTCTCCTCTATTAACACACATAACACAAACAATCCCTTATTATTATCAAAACATCCCCTTAAGGATGGGTGGGGCCCACGATCCTCATTTCTGAGTAAAATAACCTCAGGGGCATTTTGGTCATTTTACACGTAGAAAATCGGTTTGCAATACTTGCACGAATTGCTCCTAACTTCTCTTCTAACGTTATATTCCTTTATTAAGGATTGTTTGGTCTCAAATTTTATATAATATTTACCTACGGTAATTGGTAATTCCTAATGACAGTAAAAATTACAGTAAAAATTGGGGCGTTACATTACTCCCCTCCTTAAAAAGAATTTCGCCTCGAAATTCGTTACCTGAGAACGCTTGGATACTGTGCTTGCATATCTTATTCCCCATGTAACTCTTCGGTTTCACCTCGTCCCCATGCTACTTTGACTAGGGTTTGAGCCTTGTTCCTTAATTCTCGGTCAACGATTCTCGTGGGTGGTAAGTTAAACGTTAGGTCATCTCTTAATTGTACATGTTCTGGCTCTAGTACATGACTTGGGTCAGAATGATATTTCCTTACTGGGAGACATGGAAAACATCATGAAGGTTGGACAAACTCGGGGGTGGCTATACGGAGGCTATAGATCCTATTTTGCTAAGGATAAACGGACCAAGAAATCTGGGCTCAATTTCTTTACTTTCATTGCTCGGCCTATGCCTGTGGTGGGGGTGATTCTTAGGAACACATGGTCCCCTTCTTGAAAATCTAGCGGTTTCGCCGCTTGTCCGCATAGTTTTTCTATCGACTTTGAGCAGTGAGAATCTTATCCCTAATCTTCTTGATTTGTTCCATCGTTTCCCTCACAATATCCGGTCCAAGTAGACTTTGCTCTTGGGCTCATACCAACATAGAGGTGATTGACACTTCCGTCCATAGAGGGCCTCGTATGGTGCCATACCATACTTGCATGATAACTGTTGTTATATGCAAATTCAATAAGATAAGGTACTTATCCCAACTCCCTCTTTGATCTAAAACACATGCCCTCAACATGTCCTCCAAAGTTTGGATAGTTCTTTCAGATTGACCGTCCGTTTGGGGGTGATAAGCCGTGCTCAACACAGCTTGAACCAAACGCCTTCTGAAAGCTCCCCAAAATCGTGACGTAATCGCGGATCTCGAGAGATTATGTCGATGGTACTCCATGTAATCTTACTATCTTCTGAATATATAACGTGCTAACCTATCCAAGGAATAAGTCACCTTAATAGGTAAAAAGTGGGCTGATTTAGTCAACCGATCCACAATTACCCATATGGCGTCATGATTTGCTTGGGTCCTCGGAGTCATAAACAAAGTCCATGGAGACACTATCCCACTTCCATTCGGGGATTGACAAAGGTTGCAACATTCCAAGGTTTTTGGTGTTCAATCTTCACCTTTTGACACACCAAGCACTTACTCACCCATGTGCACACATCCTTCTTCAATCCTGGCCACCAAACATCTTCTTCAAATCTTGATACATCTTGGTTGCACCAGGATGAAGGGTAAAATGGCTCTTATGGGCTTCCTCCAAAATATCCTTCGAGGTCACCACTAGCAGGTACACATATACGACCTTCAAACCTCCACAAACTATCATTCCCTTGGGTAAAACCTTTCAACTTATCAGCTCTTACCCTTCTAAGGTCTCTTGAAATTCTGTATCTTCCCTTTGGGCTTGAGCAATTCTTTCCTTGAATTCACTCGTCACACTAAGATGGCAAGCTCTTATGCCCTTAGTGGTCAAGGTCATCCCTAGGTTTAGGTCTCTAAACTGCTCAATTAACTCAACCTCCTTCACCATCAAACGGGATACTTGTAAGGATTTCCTACTTAGGGCATCGCTACAACGTTAGCTTTGCCTGGATGATAGTTTAACCCAAATCATAATCTTTTAAGAACTCCATCCACCTTCTTTGCCTCATGTTTAGCTCTTTTTGATCAAAGAGATATTTCAAACTCTTGTGATCGAGAACACCTCAAACTTAACGCCATATAAATGGTGTCTCCAAATCTTCAGAGCAAACACGGCGGCTAATTCAAGGTCATGGGTAGGGTAATTTGCCTCATGTGGCTTGAGTTGCCTCGACGCATAGGCCACCACTTGCCTATCTTGCATCAGTACACAACCCAAACCCTTCCTTGAAGCATCACAGTATACTTCGAAAGGCACATTGGGGTCGGGTAATACCAAAACAGGGGTTGAGGTTAGCTTGTGTTTTAGCTCTTGAAAGCTCTTTTCACACTCCGGGGTCCATGAAAAAGGGGTGTTCTTCCTAGTCAGCTTGGTCAGAGGTAGGGAAATCTGGGAAAATCCCTTGATAAACCGACGGTAATAACGGCTAAACCCAAAAGCTCCTTACTTCAGTTACCGTGGTTGGTCTTTCCCAAGTTAACGACCGTTTCCACCTTACTAGGATCTACAGCAATTCCTCTCTTAACTACATGCCCTAAAAATTTCACCTCATCCAACCAGAATTCACACTTAGAAAGCTTGGCATATAGTTTCTTTTCCTTCAGGATTTCCAGTACTATGGTTAGGTGGCATTCATGCTCCTCGTGGGTCTTAGAGTAGATGAGAATATCATCTATGAAGACAACCACGAACTGATCTAAATAGGGTCTAAAGATCCTATTCATGTAATCCATAAAAATTGCTGGAGCATTGGTTAATCCAAAGGACATTACTGCAAACTCAAAATGGCCGCATCGAGTGCGAAAGGCCATTTTCGGTATATCTTCATCTCTTACTCTAATCTGGTGGTAACCTGCCTCAAATCAATCTTAGAAAACACGCTACCACCTTAAGCTGGTCCATCAAGTCATCTATCCTAGGCAAAGGGTATTTGTTCTTCACTGTCACTTTATTCAATTGCCTATAGTCAACACACATCCTCATACTCCATCCTTTCTTCACAAACAACACAGGGGCTCCCAAGGTGATGCACTAGGCCTAACAAACTTTTTCTCCAATAAATCTTCCAATTGAGCTTTTAACTCGGTCAACTCTAATGGGGACATCCTGATGGGGCTATGGATATGGGACCTCACGGAAGCAATTCTATGGAAAACTCTATCTCTCTTGGGGAAACTCTGGTATCTCATCTGGAAATACTTCGGGATAATTCCTTACTATTGGTATCTCATCGATACTTTGCTCAAAGTCTACATCACTAGCGGCTAAGAAAATATAACCTTTACTCTCACCCTTACCAGTCCATTTCCACAATAGTTATGTACAGACTTATGGGTTTCTTAGGTTCAATGGGAATAGGAAGAAAGGTAATGGTTTTCTCATAGCAATTTAACAGTACACGGTTGGCCTCAAGCCAATCCATGCCAAGAATCACATCTAAACCTTGCATGGGTAAGCAAATAAGATCTAAAACAAAGGATCTATTTTCTATAACAAAATTGCAATCTAAACAACATTCACAAGTCCTAACGGGTTTTCCAGAGGGTAGAAACAACAAGGTCAAAAGGAAGTTCAGTCACATGTAAGTTAAGGCTTTTAACACATGAGTGAGAGATAAAAGAATGGGAAGCGCCAGAATCATATAGTACAATTAAGTTTTTACCATGCATGTTACACTTACCTTCCACGAGATTCCGTGACTTCGTCGTTTCTTCAGCATTAACGGTAAAGACCCTTCCTTGGTACCTGCGGCTTGGGATTGGGGGTTGGGGTTCCTTGTGCATTCTCTAGAGTAGTGGCCTGGCTTTCACGATAGCATACATTTGTTCAGGCTCGACATGGCATGCTCCCATGATTCTTGCCGCACTTGGACAATCCATGGATGGTGGGGGTCGTGGAGGTGCTGTTGGACCCCTTTGTGGTGCTTTCCCCTTGTTGTTGTTATTGTTGTTGTTGTGATTGTTGTTGGGGTTGTTGTTGTACGGTTGCTGTTATAGCGGTTGTTGTTGTTGTTCGGCCTTCCTTGTTGAAAGTTCCTTTGTGGACCTTGGGTCTGATTGAGGTGGGAATGGGGGTCGATTATGCCTCTTGAATTGCTGACCTTGAGGTGTCAACTTCTTGGTGATATTATTCGACCTTGAGGTGCTCAACTTTCTCTGCCCTTCTTCAATGATGCGGCATTTGTTAACTAGGTAGAGAAATCCCTAATCTCCAAATGCGCAAGCCTCCATTAAGCTCCGCCTTAACCCTGACTCGTATTTAATGCATTTCCAATACTCGTCGGGGTTACTTTGATACATCCTTGAGAACTTAATGAGTTCCTCAAATCTGCAGTGTCCTGGGCTACATTCATGTTTCCTTGCACAAGTTGCATGAACTCAATGTCCTTGGCATTTTTGACGACTCTGGAAATACTTCTCATAAAAATGGACCTTAAATAGCTCCCAATCAATGTCCACGTCGGTCGCCTCCAAGAGTCTTCGAGCACCTGTCCACCAAAGGGCATCACCCTCGAGCATATGGGTGGCAAAAGTAACCTTCTACTCCTCTTGAGCATGGGACTACAGCAAAGACCTTCTCAATATTCCAAATCCATTCTTCTGCAACATTTGGATTGAGGGTCCCCTTGAATCCTGGTGGGTTCGCTTAAACTCCCAAAACGAGCGTGTTCGGGGATCTCATGGCCTTGATTCGCATTAGCTTGGCGATCCTGATCCATTCGCTCCATCATCATCCTCATTGTCCTTGCCACATCAGGAGTGCTTAGCGGTTTCATTTTCTTGGTTATCTGCCGCGTTCCTAGTCTTGTTGACGTGCCATTGGTCCCTATACACACAAAACGGCAACACTGAGGTGATCAGCTCAACATTCCATGCAAAGTGAGCAAGTTACCATGGCACGTGCAACATACAGCGGTCATGCATCTCTAATCCTCAAGCTCATCCTAATGATAAACATATACACATGACATTTCTAACGTATATGCTTTAGAAGCATAGCCAGTCCAATCCTTAGGCTCGTGAGAATGAAAACCTGATACCAAAATGTAACACCCTAATAATTAACCCAATACACCTAGGCAGTGATTAATTACTAGACTTTACTCTTTGCTTCAGTTCCTTAATCATGCTTTGAAAATACTTAGTGAAATTACGAGCCATTTTTTTTAAACATAATTGAAAACGTGAGCCGCGCATAACGTGAACGATAATCAAGATAAAGCAGAAAACGAATAGACATATCATGAAGAACACATCATATTGGCTCCATCATATGACATCCATAATTACATATCACATAGATATTTTGCCTACCAACAGAATAAGACTAAGTGTAGGCAATCTAACAAAACATAAATAATATATGGATGGAAGGACATCCATTAATGGCACCTAGTAATAACACTCCAGGGATAGGGATAGATATCTAAAATATACGAGTGAAACTAAGGATCAAGTTCAGCTACCAGGTGAAAGCCTCAACATGATTCACGAACACTTCCTTTTTCTTGAAGACGAGATGGAAAGAAAAAAATAGAGGGAGTGAGAAACTTATAAAAAGAATCTCATAGGGTACTCACCTCATGATGCATTGTGTCATCATCATCGTCCCCAGGAACCTCGGGTTTATATGAAATGTGAGCATGCTAAGATTCATTTATTAATCTCAAAAATATACTTTATCGAGGTTCATGGTTTTAATCATGCGTCTTATAATGCAATCATAACTTAACATGTCATATTTATAATGAACTTTTCCTTTTATCAACACATCATATTCTTCATCATCATATCATAAATACTATTCATAGAAGAACATCATATTTCTCATCATCATCTCATAAATACTATGCATAGCAGAACATCATATTTACATCATGCATTACTTAGTTCCTTAGGTGACTTAAAGTTACTTTCATCATCATTTTCCTGGCCACCCTATACTCCACCCTTTTGGGAGTAATCTAGGTTATGAACTCATACCTTACTAGTCGTCACTAGCATATACTTATCCCTTTTGATAAGTTAAAATCCGACTCTACCCTTTTGAGAGAACGGGCTAGGGGCAAGAATCACCTTTTCACCACCTATAGTCTGATGGGTCCAAAGGATCATTTTCTCATAAGTTTAAGTCACCATTAAATCTTTGTAT
>JAMLFY010000898.1:0-21000 GCA_030441495.1 Dalbergia oliveri
CCTCAACCAACTCGCGTGCCAGCAACTCGTCTCCCATCCATATCGCGAGATTCTTCCATTAGTCATGTAGATCGCAACCTCTTACTCCCTCTCCTTCTCGTGAGTGCCGGCGTAGCAGCACCTCCACTAGGCTTCTTGCTCGCCGTGGCTCCCTCTGGGCTTTGCACTAGACGCTATTCCGCTTCCCTTGTGTGGCGAGCTTTGGCTCTCTCTCTCCTCCATTATCGTTGCATCTCTCTCTCGACCTTTCTTTTTGCTTCTCTTTCTTTATCTCTCTTTTGTGTGCTGTCCGTGAGCATGTGTGTGAGAGAGTTTAGTGTATGTGTGAGCGTGAGTGTGTATGAGTAGGATTGAATTATTAAAGGTGAGTTAATGTGTCTGAAGGGTACTAATTTTACTATGTGAGTATAAGTGCGCGTGTGTAAGAGAGGAGGAGCTAGTATTTTTTTGTGTCATTTTATGTTGAGTGAGTGTGTGAGTCAATGAAAGAGAGAGTTCGTATATGAGAGAGAATTTTGCTTGGACTTTAGTGTGCATATGCGTGAATGTGTGAGAGAGAAAGTGGAGTTTTAGTGTGTGTATGAGAGGAGAGATACGTGTATGGGTGGTTTTATTTTAGTGCGTGAGTTTGAGTATTTAGTGTTAGTGAGTATTTCTCGTTGTTGTTGATTTCCATTACAGCTTCTTTGCTTTCCTTTTCATGGTGTTTCATTTTACCTTTTCATGTTGTCCAGGTTTTGAATGTTTTAGTTTTAATAAATGTTTTTGTATTGCTTTTATTTATTTAGATCCTTTATTGTGACGTGGGTTTGCTATTCCATTTTTTTAGATTATTATTATTATTATTATTATTATTATTATTTTGTATATTGGGCTAGGTTTGCTTTTTAGGAATGGAGGGGCTGGTTCGTTTCTTTATTTTGGGGTAAGCTTTATGCTTATGTGCTTCGTTTCTTTTTATTTTTGGTACAACATGTTTTTGTCTCCTAAAAAATATATATCTTTGATGGTGTTTCCTCTAAAAAATGTCTCTGCTAAATTTTTTTTTTTTTGACATATTTCTCTTAGCAATCATCTCAAATCATTTGAGTGGAATAAATAGATTAGTTTAAGGAGTAATTTAATTATGCATTTTTTTTAAAAAAAAGAGAGAGATGTAAGTGGGTGAATTTGTGAGTGTGTTAGAGGATGAGTGGTGTGTATACGCCAACTATTTTTGTTTTCATTTTAAAAAAATCAAGTTACAAGAATGTGCCTTTTTTTACTTGGTGGTTCCCATTTTTTTTTTTTAAATTTATTTCCCTCTATATTTCGTTTTGATAAATTTGGTCTAGTTAGTTGTCCTCATGAAAAGCCCAACTCTAAGTTTTTCTTTTTAATAAGGGTGATTATCTCATTGTGTTTCAAGTATTTATATTGGGGCTTTATTCTTTTTTCTGGTTAGTGAGAATTAGAACTTGTTTTAAGACTCTAAGTTTTAGGATAAGATTATTATTATTATTATTATTTATTTTGAGATTAAATTTTTGGCCTTTCTACATACTTGAGTCAGTTTCACTTTGCTTTGTTTGATTTTCTTAAGGAAGTTTTCATTTAGTTTAAGTCAAAATGAATTCCTTTAGAAATAGAGCATTTGATTTAATTTGTGAGCTTAAAAATAAATTTTCGAGTATTTTGTTCTTTTAATAAAAATTATAATATCTTTTGAAATTCAAATTTCTTCTAAGATAGGTGACGGCTTGTTGATCTTATTTTTCGAATATTTTAGCTGAAGGCTTAATATTCAAAATTCTTTTCAAAATAAGTAAATAAATAAATAACTGATTAAAAATTTAATATCTTTTAAATTAATTAAGCCGTAACGGCTTGTTAACTTAAAGTCTATATTAGCCGGACGCTTGATGGTCCTATTTATTTATTTATTTTTTAAAATCTTTTATATTTTATTTTTCTTTTCATAATAAAATCAAAATAAATTATGTTTGTATCTTATTTGTAAATATTTATAATTCATGATAAATTTTTATGTATTTAATTTATTTTCTTATTTGTAAAAAATTATATTTTGAGTAAAATGTTAATTTAGCCGTGACGGCTTATTAACTTAATATTTTGGGTATTTAGCTAAAGGCTTAATAACAAAGTTTTCCCTAAAATTTATTTATTTTCTTTCCTCTTTAAAAAATATCAAATTCCTTTTTATTTTTCTTGTAAATATTTATAATTTATAAGAAGATCTATTGTATTCCATTTAAATTGTTCATTTATTTGTTAAAATTTTTATTTCAAATAAAGATGTTGATTTAGCTTGAGACGGCTTGTCGACTCAATATTTTGAATATCTGAATCGTGATGATTTGATGTTTCAGAATTTTCCTAAAAAATATTTTTGATATTCGTGTAAATAAAATAATAAAATAAATATTTTGAAAGGTTATTAATAATTTGCACAATTAATAAGTACCGTCTAAGGACGGTGTACTAGAGGTGCGTAGGATTAAATCCCTACCCTCTATGCATAACCGACTCCGAACTCCAATCTGGTTACAAAGACCTTTTCTTAGAAAATGGGTTTTTCCATGTTTTCCAATTTGAATAAACTTGTGGCGACTCCAAATTTTCAAACAATTTAATTTCTTTTTCGCCGTCCGGTCGGGTTTCGTTGCGGATGGCGACTCCACTGGGACGTTCGAGAGTCAAGCTTAAAAATTGATTGTGCATATTATTGTAATCTCAAATTTTCCTTTTGTTTTATTTTATTTTTTCTCTATTTTTATTTGTTCTTTTTATTTTATGTTAAAATAAGTTGCCTTTTGTTTTTATTTTTCATTTTGCTCTTTCATGACAACTCTAGGATAAATGATTTCTTTTATGTTAGATACCGCTCTTGTACAGTTTTATGTTTTATTTATTTATTAATGGAAACCATAGGATAGACGACTTTTATTTTCTATTATTTATTTTGCAGGTGTTGGTAATGGGTAGTGTTAGGATTCCAGGTTTGTATGCTCCCTTCACACACAACACTAACACATTAATCACACACGAGTGGGGCCCTATACCCGGGTTTGAGTGCAACTTGAGATAGGTAAGAGATTGTGTAACAGGAGCCATATTGGATGTACGTCCTATTTGGTTATTGTGAAAATCTCGTCTAGAGTGTGACTCTTTTGTAAATGTCCTTTCTAGCGGTTAACCTCTTGTGGATAACATTTCAAAAGAGTTGTTAGCTCTAGAGGCCATAGAATCCTGAGTTCATAGATCCACTTGATGAAAGTCTTCACAGGAGAAAGCTTATGAGACCATAGGATAGCCTTCCACAATTCAATAGGTCACAAAGGGAGCATACCTTCTTCTTTAACTTATTTTCTTTGTACATAAATTCTTTAACTTGTTTACAAGTTTTATTTGTATTTTCTTTCTTGAAAAATCACTCTTTCTTTTGTTCGAGGGTTTGTTAGAGAGCTATATCAAGTCTTGTTGTGAGTATCTTAAAAAAAAAAAATGGAAACAACCATGAGATCAAACAATTGTGAAGAATTGAAAAAGACTTTACATCTTAAAGCTAAGAAGCCTGACATGAAAGCTTGAGATCTTTGAGTCAGTTGTTAAAAGCTCCACAACGTCTTTCTCTCACAAGAAAATATGGAAAAGTCCTGAGCTTGTTAGAGGTGGAAGTAGGGCAGAGGCAATCACAGCCCTGGCAAGGATTATGATCCTCCATTCCGATGCTTTACCTTTCAAGATTTCCAGTTGGCACCAACCCTTGAAGAATTTGAGCTGATCCTAGGGTTACCACTAGAAGGAGAAAAACCTTACAGCTACCAAGGACATTATGCTTCTTTGCATACAATAGCAAATGTCCTCAAGGTAAATGTAAGAGATTTGAGTGAAGCACAGAAATGCAGAAATGAGACCAGAGGATTCACAAGAGAGTACTTGGAAAAACACATGCAGCGATTAGCTCAACTGAGGATTGGGACACTTTTTGGATGTATTGACCCTCACCATTTATGGAACCATTTTGTTTCCAAATATTGATGGTTTCGTAGATCTACAGGTTGATGTATTCCTTGCCCGAAATTTCATGCTCAGAATCCTATTCCGGCTCTCCTAGCAGATGTATATTGTTCCTTGAATTTTTGCTATGAGAAGAATGGCAAGAGAGTTTTGTGTTGTTTACCAATGCTATATGTGTGGATTATTGCGCATATATTCCAAAGAAGTAACAAGACACTCTGTCCTATCAATGATCTAAAAATGTATCAGGTCAAGAACAAAAGTGGGCGAGAATGGGCTGAGGAATTTGCCAAGTTAAATGAAAAAGTGATTCGATGGTACCTTTGGTGGGAAGATGGGCAGACAATGATTTATAGTGCGGAAATTTTCCAAATGTACCTCTCATGGGTACTCGAGGGTGTATAAATTATAATCCCGCATTAGTGTTGCGCCAACTTGGTTACCCCATAATGGAACCACCTTCTGAAGCTACAATAACTCCTTTCATCATGTACTACTCCGATTCGGATGACATTGCTCTCCTGCAAAAATCCGATCTGCTTGGAATAATGTTATCCGAAAAGGAAAAGAATTGGGAGTTAGGAGCTTGTAGTGAAAGAAAACTATCGCCAATGGGTGAAAAATAGAGCTCAAGAGGTTAAGTTGCCATTTAGAGTCTCAACTGCAATTACTCCTGGTAAGACATTGGCTTTGCATGTTGATGAAACTGAAGAAATCAAAGATATAAAAGAAAGACTGAACAAGGCTGAACAAGAAAAGATGCAAGTGGAGGCTGAACTGAAAAATGCCCATCATGATTATGCAGCTTTAAAACGAGAAAGCACTAAAAGAGATCAAGTTCTTGAAGGAACCAGGAAGAAGTTAAAACTAGGGCAGGAGCACATGATGAAAACCAAAGAATGTCTCATGGCTGCCAATAAAGAATTAGGACTTCGAAGGCAAGAACGCGATGAAGCATTAGCTGAAAATCAACGATTGAAAAAGCCTGCAAAGTGCTAAAACTCTGAAAAGCTGCATTAAAAAATGAAGGACAAATGAGACAACAAATTGGGGAATTGAATGATGAATACCAGAGAAAGATTGAGGAACTAAATCAACACCTGAAAGATGAGATCGTGTATTATCAAGCTGTTCTGGAAGAAGAAAAGAAAAAGATTGCAGATTTGGATCTTGAAGTGCAAGCATCGAGATCACATCATTCATGAGTTGAAAGTTCGCTTTTCAAACCTGGCAGGGCTGGCCAATACAGCAATAGAAGATGTTCCAAGATACTTGGAAATGGCTGAGCAGGAAATTATCCCCTTTGAGACTCCAGATGAGATTCGCATCTTCGTCAACTCCTGAGATTTGATTAGAAAGATGAAACAAATGATTGCAGAAAGACGTTGTTGAGCTATTGGCTTTTGAGTAACAATGTGTGGCTTTATGATGTATTTCTTTTGGAAATGGTTGTAATAAAGATAATGCTTTGAATGAATAATCATTCCTTCATCCTGTTTGATCTCATGGCAATAGTCATTTAAATTTAACATAGTACCTTTGAACGAGACGTTCTGGGAACAGTTATCATCAAAGATACTCACATCAAGACTAAGCACGATAGAAGGTCTCTAATAAATAATATTTTCTTTCTTTCTACTAAATCTCATTTTCCAGGTAAAACTTAGTCACAATTGGGCGCCCGAGGAAAGAAGATACCGATCTCACTCGTATTCACAATACTAGAGCTCGGACCAAGATGGCTGGAGGAAATTCTGACCCAGAAAGGACACAATCAGTTACAACTAATGTTGAATTGGGAAGGAATCTGAACATGGAGGTTGATGCAATAAGAGGGAAATTGAATGAAATGTCAATTAATCAAATAAGGATAGAAGAGATGATGTTGGCCATGAAAGAGTCACTTGATTCATTGGGGACTTATCAAAACCAAGGCAGGTTGGTATGCCAGCAAATATACAACCTGGTGCTGCAATGATAACCATACCTGAGACATTAAATGCACCTGTAAATGTCACCCAAGGTGTGAACGATGGAGTTGAGATTCCAAATAACTCTCATGGACAGCCACCACCCACAATGCCATTGGTGGTCCGATTGGAGAAGGCTATCGTCCATTAGAGAATGTTCATGCGGATGGGCACGAGCATGCTACCCATGTTTGGGGGCAACCTCATGTTGTCATCCAAAAACAACCATTTTCCTCGGATAATAGCCGTGCGGAGATGAATACAGACAAGTTTAGAGAAGAATGGATGAAGAAGATTCAAGCAAATTAAAGCTATTCAAGGACCGAGCACTTATAGTTATACGGAGATTGAGCAACTTTGCCCTCCTATTGATGCAGTGGTTCCTAAGGACTTTAAAGTTCCTGATTTTCGAAATATGATGGCACCGGCAATCCTCTTTTTCATTTAAAGAGTTCCTGCACAAAAATGTCAATATGGTCCAAGGATGAGAAGTTTCTTATCAGCTTTTTCCATGAAAGTTTAACTGGACCAGCTTTAGAGTGGTATATTCAATTAGACCATTCTAAAATTTCTTGTTGGAGGGATTTAGTTGACCAGTTCATGAGTCAATATAAGTTTAATATGGAAATAGCACCTACTCGTGAGCAGGTTGGCACGATGCAGAAGAAGAAAGATGAATCCTTTAAGCAATATGCTCAAAGGTGGAGAACTTTAGCTGCTCAAGTGCAACCATCACTTATCTCTTCAGAAATGTGTTCGTATTTTTTGGGGACTTTAGGGTCTCCTTATATTGGGGCAATGGAGGAGCATACAAGGACTTCTCTGAGCTAATAACTGGTGAGAGAATTGAGAACTTGGCTAAAGCTGGAAAACTTCCTGTGAGCAATGAAGACACGAGAAAAGGATTCCCGCCTAGAAGAAAGAGCAGAAGTGAGTTATGTGCAAGGTCAGCAATCTTTCATTCCAAGATATTCCTCAACACCCCCAAGATCCCAAATACCATCCATCCCTTATTACCCACTATACCAAGCCACTCCAACCACAAACACAATTCCATATACCCAACCTCAGGTCAATAACATCCGTATACAGCCATACCAACCAAATCGCCCAGCCTACACTTACAACCCGACTACACATCCCCAAAACTACCCAAACACTACCCGCCTCGACCAAATTTCCAAAACCAGAATCGTAATCGATTCCCAAACCTTCCACCTTTCCCAAAGTTATCCATTTCAAACGTTGACCTTTTTCAAAGACTGTTTGATGCTCACCTGATCTCACCATGTCCTGTGCGTCCGTTAGAACCACCATTTCCAGCTTGGTACAACCCAAATTTAACTTGCAAATACCATATGGAAGTTGCGGGACATTCAATTGAAGATTGTGAAGCCTTCAAGAGGCAGTAAGAAGGCTAATTGCTTGTGGAAGATTAGACCTAAGAGGAATCAAAACCTGATATTGTTAACAATCCAATGCCAAATCATGAAGGAGGAGGTCGAGTAAATGCTTTGATGATGGAGGAACCCTTGATTAAGAGGGTCTTGAATCTTCAAACTCGTATGGAGAAAATTTTCTTTGGTTTGAAGGAAGCTGGGTATAACATCACAACATCTGCATCCATGATGAAGGAAACTGAGAAATATGATACGAAATCGAGTTGTAAATACCACTCCGGAGCCTTTGGTCATGACATAGAAAGTTGCTGGGATTTCAAGGCTCGTGTCAGGGACTGCTCAACCTGGGTGTGATACAAGCAAAAAAGAAATTGAATTCACTTGAGGAGGTGAATGTGATTGAGCGTTTTGTCCTTCGAGTGCCTCCACTTAATCAAGTGTCGAAGCTAGAAAAAGTAGTTATCACTGAAGAAACCTACACCTTTCGAGTATGAGAATACGCATGCTGTGCCTTGGAGTTACGAAACCAAGGTAGAGACAAAAGGAGATATAGGGGAAACTTCAAATGTCCAAGTAGATGGAGTGGTAACTAGTATAACGAGAAGTGGAAGGTATTATGGTCCCAGAATTGGAGAAAGGAAAGTTTGTTGATGAAGAGATTCCTGGAAAAAGCTTAGACTTGGAAGGAAAAGAAAAGAAAGAAGGTGAGGAGGAGGAATTTCTAAAAATCATGAAACAAAGTGAGTATGATATTCTAGAACAATTAAAGAAAACTCCGGCAGAATATCTCTTATCACTGATTCTATCATCAGAGCCTCATCAAAAGCGGTCTTAAAGGTCCTGAAGGAAGCTTATGTCAAGCCTGATGTTTCAACGGAGAACATGGTGAATATGGTGGATCCGGTGAAACATGTCAACATGATCACATTCTCTCTGAAGAAATTGTGTCACAGGCCAACCCACAAGCACTGTATATAACTCTAAAATGCAGAGGCCATATAGTGCCTAGAGTCCTCATTGATGGAGGATCGGGATTGAATGTTCTACCATGTCGACCTTGAGTTACTTGTCAATTAGCAAGGATGATATATCACCAAGGTGATGATTGTGAAGGCTTTCGATGGGGCAAAGAAAAGCATCCTTGGGGAAATGTTGTTGCCATTGGAGATTGGCCCAAGTAGATTCGAAGTGTTATTCCAAGTAATGGAAATCGAATCAGATTACAATATGCTTCTGGGAAGACCATGGATTAATGATGTTGGTGTTGTTCCCTCAACCTTGCATCAAAAGGTTAAGTACATAGAAAATGGCTCAATTGTTACAATTCATGGAGAAAAAGATATCATAGTATCTAAACAGTTACATTGCCGTATGTTGAGAATGTGGAACTGGTAGAGAGCAGTTTATGGCATAACCTAGAGGTAGTGGGGCTAAATCAAGAACAGAATAAGTCTCCAATGCAAAATCAAGTGGTGGCTCATATCATGGCTAAGAGTGGATACCGACAAGGTAGAGGATTAGGACTACGATTGCAAGGTATCAGGACACCAATACCGGTCACCATGAAGCCTAATCGGTACGGTTTGGGATATAATGCACTATTAGAGGAGGAGATGAGAGGCATGACTCTTGAGCGGGGAGAACAAATGGAGAAAATGAAGCAGATTCCTCACCTGAAGGAAACATTTCCAGGCCCAGCTGAAGTAATTCTAGCTGAAGAATTGCTATCCTCTTGTTATTGTACCACTATCAACATGGTGAATGTGATAAATTGAAAAGAATAACCCTCATGCTATCAACAATGATGAGATGCTGATGATTAGACTGTTGAACCGTGATTGATGTTGTTGCTTTAAAGTAATTGCTTGGGTTGTATTAATAAATACTGTTTATGCTTCTGTTTATGCTACTCAAAGACATCATCTAAATGCACTTGCATGATTGTTCAATAATCTTTTTCTATATCTTCCATTTTCCTTGTTTCTATTTACCATTCTCATCTCATTAATTTGTGCCTTTATCTTATTTCCATTTTTCCACCATTTGTTTTGGCATTCCAACCTATCCTAATTGCTTTCCAGGAATTTAAATACTATAAAAATTTTGCCGTATGAAAAAGACCTTGGAGACTTATCAATTGATTCCCTTGCGGCACTTGATTGTGATAGCCACGAATCTGATGAGGAGGAAGAAATCGTCGGGCACTTTTCAGACCTCCTGGAGCATCCAGAAAAGGAGATTGACTTAGACAATGAGGTGATCAAGTTGGTTAATCTGGGTCCTGAAGAAGAGAAGAAAGCTGAAAATAGTGGAAAACCCAAAATGCTCAGAAATGATTGCTCTGTTCAAAGAATATTTGGATATTTTTGCATGGTCCTATAGAGATATGCCGGGATTGGATCAGAAATAGCTTCACATAAGATCCCTTTGTATCCAGGAGTTGAGTCGAAAAAGCAGAAATTGAGAAGAATGCGGCCTGAAATGTCGTTAAAAATAAAAGAAGAAGTGTCCAAACGGCTAGAAGCTGGATTTCTAGAGGTATCAAGACACACTGACTGGGTAGCTAACATTGTACCTGTGCCTAAGAAGGATGGGAAAGTTAGAATGTGTGTGGATTATCGGGATCTAAACAAAGCTAGCCCGAAAGATGATTTTCCTCTCCCTCACATTGATGTCCTTGTTGATAATCCTGCAAAAACTACCGGTTTTCATTTATGGATGGATATTAGGGTACAACCAAATTCCCATGGATGTTAATGATAAAGGAAAAACTACTTTTATAACTCCGTGGGGAACATTTTGCTATACCAGTCATGCCATTCGGCTTGAAAAATGCCGGGGCTACGTACAGCGTGCTATGGTTGCATTATTCCATGATTTGATGCATAAGGAGATTGAAGTGTATGTAGATGACATGGTTGCTAAGTCTAAAGAGGGAGAAAGCCATGTGGCAGTCTTACGAAAGTTGTTTGAAAGACTCAGAAAGTATAAATTGCGGCTGAATCCAAATAAATGTGTTTTTGGAGCTTCTACGGGGAAATTACTTGGATTCATTGTTAGCGAGAAGGAATAAAGGTAGACCCAGATAAGGTGAAAGCAATACAAGATATGCCTGCTCCGAACTGAACGGGAAGTTAGAAGTTTTCTGGGAGACTCAATTACATTGCTCGATTCATTGCCAATTTGACTAGTACTTGTGAGCCTATATTCAAGCCTACGAAAACATCAGCCCTGGAGAATGGAATGAGAAATGTCAGGAAGCCTTTGATAAGATAAAGACTTATTTAATGAAACCTCCAATGACCCCACCTACACCAGGTCGTCCTTTAATCCTGTACCTCAAGTGTTACCAACATCCATGGGGGCAATGTTAGGACAGTATGGCGAGTTGGAAAGAAAGGCAGGCAATCTATCTGAGCAAGAAGTTTAATGATTGTGAATCCCGTTACCTGGCAATTGAAAAAACCTGTTGTGCGTTAGCATGGACTTCTAAAAGGTTGAGGCAGTACATGTTATACTACACCACGTGGTTAATCTCAATGGATCCATTGAAATACATATTTGAGAGTCCTCATGTGTCATTGAGAATATCGAAATGGCAAGTGATACTATCAGAATTTGATATCAAGTATGTATCCCAAAAGTCTGTCAAGGGAGGTGCAATTGCTGATCATCTAGCTGAAAATCCGCTTGAAAGTGAACAGTTAACCTCTACTAAATTACTTAGCGATGAAGTCCTGTTAGTAGAGAAAGAAGAGAAGAAGAAAACATGTGGGAAATGTACTTTGACGGAGCTTAACATGAATGGATGTGGAATAGGAGCTGTTGTGGTCTCACCTCCTGGTAACAGTATCCAGTCTCTATCAAGTTGGATTTTGAATGTACCAACAACATCAAGAATATGAGGCGTGTGCAAATGGTTTGCAAGTTGCAATTGACTTGGGGATCAAAGAATTAAAAGTCTTTGGAGACTCGCACTCATAATTTATCAAGTTAATGGACAATGGCAAACAAAGGATCCAAAATTGGTACCTTATCAAAAATACTTGTCTCGACTAATTGAGCAATTTGATGATGTGTCATTTTCTCATTTAACTCGAGACAAGAACCAATTTGCGGATGCTTTGGCAACTTTGGCTGTAATGACCAAGTTAGAAGTCCATGCTAATGTCCAACCTATCCATGTGGAGGTGCAAAGTGAACCAATATCCTGTGACAATGTGGAAATTGAACCAGGACGGTCAACCCTGGTATCATGATATCAAGCAGTACATTCAAAAAGGAGAATATTCTGTTGGAGCAACGAGGTGAATAAAAAGACAATCCGTCGACTGGCTATGAGCTTTTTCTTGAATGGTGAAGTCCTCTATAAGAGAAACCATGATACTACTCTCCTGAGATGTGTAGATGCTCATGAAGCTAGAATAATCATGACTGAGATCCATGAAGGAATATGTGGAACCCATGCTAATGGTCATATGATGGCACGAAAAATTTTAAGGAGTGGTTATTCCTGGTCCACCATGGAGAGTGACTGCATCAATTATGTTCAAAGTGCCACAAATGTCAAATATATGCAGATCGAGTTAACGCTCCTCCATTTCCATGCACAACATGGTGTCTCCGTGGCCTTTCTCAATGTGGGGCATGGATGTCATTGGTCCAATCAATCCCAAAGCATCCAATGGTCATCGTTTCATCTTGGTGGCCATAGACTATTTTACCAAATGGGTGGAAGCCGTTTCATATGCTAATATCACACAGAAAGTATTTCTCAGATTCATTAAGAGGGACATTATTCTGTAGATATGGGATTCCAGAAAGAATTATCACAGACAATGCTCTTAATCTCAATGGTGCCGAGGTTCAAAAGTTCTTTGAGACTTTCAAAATCCAGCATCACAACTCAGCTCCTTATAGGCCTCAAATGAATGGTGCCGTCGAAGCTCAAACAAGAATATCAAGAAAATTGTTGCCAAAATGGTGGTAAATTACAAAGATTGGCATGAAATGCTGCCATATGCTTTGCATGCTTATCGTACCAATATACGATCAAGCACAGGGACGACTCCTTTCTCATTGGTGTATGGAATGTATCCCCATTGAACTTGAAATCCCATCATTAAGGGTTTTGATGGAGGCTGAGTTAGAAGAATCTGAATGGATGAAGGTTCGATATGAACAGTTGAATATGATAGAAGAGAAAAGGCTAGCAGCTATTTGTCATGGACAGTTGTACCAAAGTAGAATGGCTAAAGCTTTCAACAAGAAAGTCCGCCAGGGATTTATTACCAGGAGATTTGGTTCTAAAGAAAATTCTCCCTAATCAAGAGGATACACGGGGAAAATGGGCTCCAAGCTATGAAGGTCCTTACATTGTCAAACAAGCATTTTCAGGAGGGGCATTAATCTTGCAAAATATGGATGGACAAGAACTACCTAGACCAGTCAACATGATGCAAGTCAAAAAGTTTTATGCTTGAAGAGATACTTTGAAAGCTCATTGGGTTGAAAACAAAAAAAAATGCAACCTAAATAAAATCTAGGATGAGAAATAAATGAAAAATAAAAAGGAAGCCCGTTAGGTCGAAAACCTGAAAGGGCGGCCTAGGCAAAAGTTAGGGCAAAACAATGAGCATCATCTCAAATAGCTTACACGGGGCAACTTTCAGTGTTGAATATGTCTTGGGAGCCAACAGAGCAAGATTGAAAATGGGGCAAAATTTTGGGATCAACGGAAGGATAGATTCAAAGACGTGGCGATGACATCCAATTTGCTGTAAGAAATCAATTGAACATAGCCACCAAGGACTAAAACTGGGGCAAAATTTTTATATTGCTTGAAATCCTTATTTTCCACTTCGTCCTGTTTACTTCTTCCAATAGTTTGTGTTATTGTTGTCCAACACACCAAGCAATAAAAATATTCATTCAGTTCATCCTTCTACTTTTCTCTTGAATGCATGTTCATTTATGATGTCTTGAGTAAGCATAAATTTAAGTTTAAGTTATACAACCTAAGTTCTTGCAATATGTCAATAACCAGCATAACAGAGGGAATTAAGAAGCTTGAATTAAGCTTGGTAAAAAGCAATCAGTATCCTAAAAAGGAAAAGAGATGGGAAGGAAGAATGTGAAGAAGTGAATGAAGTTATAAAAAAGAAAAAAAATTTCACTTGCGCAGAAGGTCCAACAAAGTGATTACGAGTTTGATCGGTTGAAGTTTTCCTCGAGGGTTGCTTGACTAAGGTGAAATTCTTTTCACAAGAATATTTTTGAAAAGAAATGCAATGAAACCATATTGCAAAGCGTGTCAATGACAAACTCGAAAATATGTTCATGTAGTAAAATCCTCTTTGAAGAAGCTTATGGTTCAAAGGTTTTTCGATTTTAAGAGGATTCTTTTGTGACATATTCATCATCTTTTTCTATCAATTTTCAAATCATTGAGGTCCCTGACCTATTCTTTTATCCACTACATGCTGTCATGATCCTGAATTCATTCCCATATTGTACATATACATCTTTGACATCTATCTGTAGTTTGATGTTTTTGGTTTACATTTGTTTTTGAGAAAAAACAAAATTTGATTTGGCATCCAATTAATTTGGACAATACATGAAAAAGAAAAATTGAGTTTTACATTTCCATGTTGTTATCGCTTGTACATTTTCAATTGACTTCAGATTTGTCATTTTTATTTTAAGTTAGCGTCAGATTGCCAATTTGTTTTTCAATAAAAGAATGAAAAAAACTGTGCAAATCATCATTTTCCTTGTCAGCATTTACATTTCTTGTCAACCCTTGTTGGCTTTTAATTCTCTTGCTTGCTAACCGTATCCAGTTGGTTAAGGGTTTTATTTTCCTGTAAGGCTTGTAATTTCCTGTCACTTGACCCATATCCAGTTGGTCACACGTCTTTAATTTCCTGTCACTTGCTGAATCCAGTTGGCCGCAAGGTTTTTAATTTCCTGTCACTTGTCCTCTATCCAGTTGGTCGCAAGGTTTTTAATTTCCTATTGCTTGTGGACCCATATCCAGTTGGTCGCAAGGGTTTTCATTCCCTGTCGCCTGTGACCTGTATCCAGGTGGTCGCAAGATTTTTAATTTCCTGTCGCCTGTGGACCGTATCCAGTTGGTCTCAAGGCCTTTCATTCCTGTCGCCTGTGGACCCTATCCAGTTGGTCTCAAGGCTTTTCATTCCTTGTTGCTTGTTGACCCGTATCCGTTGGTCGCAAGATTTTCATTTCCTGTTGCTTGTAACCCGTATCCAGTTGGTCGCAATGCTTTTAATTTCTTGAACCTTGCTACCCGTATCCAGTTGGTCGCAAAATTTTTCATTTCCTGTTGCTTGTTGACCCGTATCTAGTTGGTCATAAGGCTTTTCATTTCCTGTTGCTTAACCGTATCCGTTGGTCATAAGGCTTTTGATTTTCTTGTCACTTGTTGACCCGCATTCAGTTGGTCACAAGGCTTTTCATTTCCTATTTCTAGTTGACCCAATCCAGTTGGTCACAAGATCTCTATTTCCAATCAGTCCCTATGAGTTTTGATTTCCAATCATCCCTATCGCCTTGTAAATTCTTGTTAGCCTCCATTGGTTTTTAAATCTCCTGTAAATTTTGTTTATTTTGACCATTCTCGTCCTTTGTAAATCTGTGTCAAGTTAATTTCTCTTCTTTGCTTGATTCATACATAGGTGATTTCTAAATTGTATAGTTTGCATGCATCTTTCTTGTTTAGACTTCTTCAAAATTAGAATTCAATTTTTCTTGCCTTTGCATTTCATGTATTGTTGAACAAAATTAATGTTCATGTCTTTACTCATTCCTTATGAAGACAATATGAAAGCTTAGTCTTTCATATTTTCTTATAAGAAATGACTAAAGAGGGGCAACTGTGAACACAATTTGTGAACCCAAAAATAAAAATTTTAATTTTCAGTCCATGTGAAAAGCTCTTAATCCATTTCATTTATTTTAGTGTGATCGTTTGTATTAAATCCATTTCATGTTTTTGAATTGATACATTAAGTTCATTTCTTTTTAGTTTTTGTTTTGTGACATAAAAAAAGAAAGCAGGGCCCATGTTGCCTTCAGTTTGCTTGTTGTTTTACAAAGAAAAAATTTCATTTTTGTTGATCTGTTGCTAAATTATTATTGGCCCATTTCAATTTCAATTTTTATTTTTATTTTTGTTGATTGTAAAAAAAGGGAATAAAATTCATTTCGTTTGAGTTGTTAGTCCGGTTGTCACTTTTCATTATTTCTAAAAATAAAACAAAAATGATGATTGAGGATAGGTTGTTTTGGTGCATGATTGCACCGTTTTCTTTTTTGGCATTTTCTTTTAAAAATAAATGATGAAAACAACAGAAGGCGTGAAAGGCAGGAGCATGCAACCAAACAAAAGAGTCAGAAAAGAAAAGGCTCTTTGCATTGATCTCATTTTTGTCCTTTGTTAAAAGATAATAATAATAAAACAAGAAGAGGAAGTGGTCAGGGAAAGCATGCAAGAGGAATGATGATGGCCGTACAAAACAAAGGAAATTCTTCAGAAATAACGGCATCAAATCCCATGAAATTAGCTGCAATTTGGAAAAATAGCTCAGCCATATCACAGACATTTTTGACTAAATCTTGCAAAAATAATCAATATGCAGCTATATAAATAAGTAGAATGTCACAGGGGGAAGGGGGATCTTCGAATTTTTTTTAAAAGAGAAATCATAAAGGGAGAGATTTAGGAACCATTTCAATATTGGAAAATTTTCTGGGAATATCTTGCAACAAATAAAGAAAAGAAATATCACACAGTTAGTAAATTATTTGTTGATTGATTTTTCTTTTCAAGTGTCCATTTTTACCAAAATCAAAGAAGCCTGGTTTTCACTTCATCATGTATAATATCCATAATTACAAAGTCACAACTTTCAACAGCCCATTTTCAATTCAAAAATTCTAGCTTAGAGCATGTGAAATAAAAATATTCAGTAAATAAAAAAGGGCAATTAGAGGAAGGGGCGCGGCCTCCTCTCCTTCACCTTGAATCATCATCATCATGATACTCCCTTATCCTTCTCTCACGGTACTCCTCCCACCAAGACCCAGCTCAGAAATCTCCTTCCCTTTTGGCCACTTGTATCGCTTAAGCTCTCCCTAGAGTTGCCTCCTTACCAAAAAAAAACATCCTCCAAGTAACTTTACACACACACATATCCTCAACCTCATAGTCCCATTTATCATCATCTGCACATCCTCTAAAGCCTCCATTATCTTCCTCTCTTTGTCTCGATTTTCCTCCCACATCACTCACCTCAACCAACTCGCGTGCCAGCAACTCATCTGCCATCCATCTCGCGAGATTCTTCCATTAGTCATGTAGATCGCAACCTCTTACTCCCTCTCCTTCTCGTGAGTGCCGGCGTGGCAGCACCTCCACTAGGCTTCTTGCTCGCCGTGGCTCCCTGGGCTTTGCACTAGACGCTATTCCGCTTCCCTTGTGTGGCGGAGCTTTGGCTCTCTCTCTCTCTCCTCCATTATCGTTGCATCTCTCTCTCTCGACCTTTCTTTTTGCTTCTCTTTCTTTATCTCTCTTTTGTGTGTCGTGAGCATGTGTGAGAGAGAGTTTAGTGTATGTGTGAGCGTGAGTGTGTATGAGTAGGATTGAATTATTAAAGGTGAGTTAATGTGTCTGAAGGGTACTAATTTTACTATGTGAGTATAAGTGCGTGTGTAAGAGAGGAGAGGCTTAGTATTTTTTTTTGTCATTTTATGTTGAGTGAGTGTGTGAGTCAATGAAAGAGAGTTCGTATATGAGAGAGAATTTTGCTTGGACTTTAGTGTGCATATGCGTGAATGTGTGAGAGAAAAAGTGGAGTTTTAGTGTGTGTATGAGAGGGAGAGATACGTGTATGGGTGGTTTTATTTTAGTGCGTGAGTTTGAGTATTTAGTGTTAGTGAGTATTTCTCGTTGTTGTTGATTTCCATTACAGCTTCTTTGCTTTCCTTTTCATGGTGTTTCATTTTACCTTTTCATGTTGTAGGTTTTGAATGTTTTAGTTTTAATAAATGTTTTTGTATTGCTTTTATTTATTTAGATCCTTTATTGTGACGTGGGTTTGCTATTCCATTTTTTCAGATTATTATTATTATTATTATTATTATTATTATTATTTTGTATATTGGGCTAGGTTTGCTTTTTAGGAATGGAGGGGCTGGTTCGTTTCTTTATTTTGGGGTAAGCTTTATGCTTATGTGCTTCGTTTCTTTTTATTTTTGGTACAACATGTTTTTGTCTCCTAAAAAATATATATCTTTGATGGTGTTTCCTCTAAAAATGTCTCTGCTAAATTTTTTTTTTTTTTGACATATTTCTCTTAGCAATCATCTCAAATCATTTGAGTGGAATAAAATAGATTAGTTTAAGGAGTAATTTAATTATGCATTTTTTTTTAAAAAAAAGAGAGAGATGTAAGTGGGTGAATTTGTGAGTGTGTTAGAGGATGAGTGGTGTGTATACGCCAACTATTTTTGTTTTCATTTTAAAAAAATCAAGTTACAAGAATGTGCCTTTTTTTTACTTGGTGGTTCCCATTTTTTTTTTTTAAATTTATTTCCCTCTATATTTCGTTTTGATAAATTTGGTCTAGTTAGTTCCTCATGAAAAGCCCAACTCTAAGTTTTTCTTTTTAATAAGGGTGATTATCTCATTGTGTTTCAGTATTTATATTGGGGCTTTATTCTTTTTTTCTGGTTAGTGAGAATTAGAACTTGTTTTAAGACTCTAAGTTTTCAGGGTAAGATTATTATTATTATTATTATTTATTTTGAGATTAAATTTTTGGCCTTTCTGTACATACTTGAGTCAGTTTCACTTTGCTTTGTTTGATTTTCTTAAGGAAGTTTTCATTTAGTTTAAGTCAAAATGAATTCCTTTAGAAATAGAGCATTTGATTTAATTTGTGAGCTTAAAAATAAATTTTCGAGTATTTTGTTCTTTTAATAAAAATTATAATATCTTTTGAAATTCAAATTTCTTCTAAGATAGCCGTGACGGCTTGTTGATCTTATTTTTCGAATATTTAGCTGAGGCTTAATATTCAAAATTCTTTTCAAAAATAAGTAAATAAATAAATAACTGATTAAAAATTTAATATCTTTTAAATTAATTAAGTGCGCTTTTAACTAAGTCTGATATTTAGCTCACGCTTAATGGTCCTATTTATTTATTTATTTTTTAAAATCTTTTATATTTTATTTTTCTTTTCATAATAAAATCAAAATAAATTATGTTTGTATCTTATCTGTAAATATTTATAATTCATGATAAATTTTTATGTATTTAATTTATTTTCTTATTTGTAAAAAATTATATTTTGAGTAAAATGTTAATTTAGCCGTAACGGCTTATTAACTTAATATTTCGGGTATTTTAGCTGACAAGCTTAATGACCAAAAGTTTTCCCTAAAATTTATTTATTTTCTTTCCTCTTTAAAAAATATCAAATTCCTTTTTATTTTTCTTGTAAATATTTATAATTTATAAGAAGATCTATTGTATTCCATTTAAATTGTTCATTTATTTTGTTAAAATTTTTATTTCAAATAAAGATGTTGATTTAGCTTGAGACGGCTTGTCGACTCAATATTTTGAATATTTGAATCGTGATGATTTGATGTTTCAGAATTTTCCTAAAAAATATTTTTGATATTCGTGTAAATAAAATAATAAAATAAATATTTTGAAAGGTTATTAATAATTTGCACAATTAATAAGTACCGTCTAAGGACGGGTGTACTAGGTGCGTAGGATTAAATCCTTACCCTTCTCTATGCAAAACCGACTCCGAACTCCAATTCTGGTTACAAAGACCTTTTCTTAGAAAATGGGTTTTTCCATGTTTTCCAATTTGAATAAACTTGGTGGCGACTCCAAATTTTCAAACAATTTAATTTCTTCGCGTAGTCGGGTTTGGTTGCGACATATGTCATAACAACAGTTTATTTATTTACAATAGGCAATCATGTCTTTTCATATACTTGTATAATGTACAATCATCCAGTAGCTAGAGCATATATATCAAAATATACCACAAAACTCTAATCTAGAGTAAAACACATAACATTCAGGAGTATAAATACAAAAGGGTTTATCTAAATCAAATCTACTGATCAGAGTAGGTATTTAGGCTTCTAATCCTAACATAGCATGGACGACTAGCAGCTACTGTGTATCCTCTAGTGCACGCCATTTGCTGGATCTAAGGTAGATATGGAATACACAAAGGGATGAGAATTCTAAAATTCTAGCAGTACTCCCATACACATTCAAATGTCATCATTATCTACCTCAGCTTTGGTTTGATTATAAAAATATTGCATGCAAGGAACATAATTAATAATGGATATATTGGTTTATAAAATCTTAATCCAAAGCAAGTTCATTTTATTCAATCATTATCATGTAGAGTATATAATTTGAATGTCAATCTCATAAGTAAACATTGTGGTCTCAATGAAATAATAATCTTATTCATTTAACACATAACATAAAGAGTAACTTAAAACAATTGCTACTTTAGCTGTCTTGGCCGTTGACTATGGTGGTTTGTTCCACTCCTAGGTAATAGACTACTTTTAAGACAGCTCATTCCTATACATGACCATTGGATTTACTTTCTCCAATTCTTACACAGACCTATTCCTAGTCAAGTTCTTTTACCGATTCATTTCAAGGGTAGTCAGTTTACTTTCCCAACAACTGGATTTATTTTCTCCAGCCCAAGGAACAATATTTTATTCTTTCTTTCACATATAAGCAATTGTAATAAGTATTCATATTGATATGTTTAATATCATTCATAGATGCATATAACATAAATGAGATCAAACCATTAATATTTCATTTTAGATTCAACAATTCAGCACGTTGTCCAAGAATTTCAGGTCTAAAGAAAATTATGAATCAGCTATCAAATCTCACCAAAACAGAGCAAACTAAATTTTCATAGTTAGTACAACAAGTCTATAAGATCCTGTAAAAATCTTAAAGCATAATAAGGTCTCTAACTATGTTAATAAAATTCCACAAATTTGGAGGTCAAAAACTACTCAAATCAGGTAGTATTCAAAAGTCCTGATTTTATTACCCTACAAATGAACCTAGAACTTCATATAAAAATTCAGAGATGGACTTCAAGATGTTCTCAACTCCCTGTAAACATTTCAAAGCATAATTTAATCATTTGATATAGTAATAAAATTAAACAAATTCAGTGCTTTAGAATGGACTGTGTAGGCAGTAATCTTGACTACTTCGGTTCTTGAATTTTTAAATATAGCAAAAGTGCCCAGAATTCCTCAAAGTTTTTACTGGAGATACCTCCATGTTAGCTACATCCCATAAAATTTTTCAGCTCAATCTAAAATCTCTAACTTGATCAGAAAATTCTAATAATTTCACCTGCCTACCTAAAATTAGGATTTCCAGCAACATAGTTCAAACATATTTTGACAAAAATGATTTCCTAACATCATCCAAACTCTCTACCAAAATTCATTCATCAATACTCATATGTTATCAACCAATAAAACCAAAAATATCAAGC